>RJWM01035263.1:0-19067 GCA_004363535.1 Dasyprocta punctata
TTTTTTTTTTTTTTTTTTTTTTTTTTTTTTTTTTTTTTTTTTTTTTTTTTTTTTTTTTTTCTTCTGCTGCTATCATTTCAGGGAGTTTCATTTTTTGACTTCCAATTTCCTGTATCTGTTCATATTCTGGACTCGTCCTGGATGGGTTTGGCATTTGGGATTGTGTTGTGCTTCTTTATCTTGTAATTTTCTATTTTCTATTTCAATTTGTTTTCTGTGTTGATGTGTGCAGATTTCTTATGTTAGATAGCTATATCACTGGTGTCTAGACTTTCCTAGGAGATGTCGTTTCCTCCAGATGTCTTCTAGATGTATGTGGTTCTTGGTCTTATGTGTATCCCTAGAACTTACCTTCCCAATAAATGAAGATTGAGGAGTTGTTATCTATTTGATTTAGGGCCCATTTCTTTGATAATGGACTATGGTGATGGCTATGACCCCTTAGAATTGCAGTATTGTCTTACATCAGGGAAAACTAGTTATAGCATTCATGACATCCTGGTTAAATTAGTTCAGTTGGCACTAACGATAGACTCAAGTGCAGCCTGGCTATGATAAACTGTCATAACTATTAGCCTGATATCTATAACAGTAGGAGGAAGGTCTACAGAAATATAATATAATCTCACTTATACCAGGAACTCGTAGCAATGATTTTCCTTTTAGTAGAGTGGTTTTACCCTGTTGTGAGCAGGGGGCTTCAGGAGGACAGGGGGTAGGATGGAGAAATGAGTGAGGTTAAATGTAGTAGAAGCAAGGTTGGAGGGCACAGAATGATCATCCAGGTTTTGGATAATTGTAGGATACAGGAGGAAAGGATTGTAGGAGAAGGCCTAGGAGTTTTGAAGTGGACCAGAATAAGAACAGGTAATGTTTATTCACATGACAGTACCATAAAGCCAAGCAAGATAGTTGATAAAAGAGTGGAAGAGGATGAATAGAATAAAACAAAAAGAAAGGTTAGATATTGTCTGTGGGCTCATATTGCTAATGTTGCATGGGATATTTCCACGTCTCTAGCTCCATCTGTCCATTTTGTGCACCTTAGCCAGGGTCCTGTGTAACTGGTGTTCCCACAGATCTCCAGGCCCTGCATCTCACCAGTGAAGGGAGGAGGAGCAGATCTCAAACTTCTCTTACCAACTGTGCCGGTCCAGGCAGATAGAGGAAGGGAGGAATTGAACTCACACTACTTTTGCCAGTCCCACCATTTAGGGCCAAGGTAAGAAGGGAAGAGTGCAAATTTACAGCCCACTCTCCAGCACCGCCTTCCCAGGGCAGTTGAGATAGAACTTTTTTTTTTTTTTTTTTTTGTGGCACCAGGGATTGAACTCACAGCCTTGCTCCTGCCAGATAGGCGCTTAAGCTGCTGAGCCAAACTCCCGGCCCTGGTTTTTTGAGGCAGGGTCGCACTATGTAGCTCAGGCCGGCCTTACGCTCACGTTGTGGCCCAAGCCAGCCTCGAACTCACAACGCTCCGCCTACCTCAGCCTCCCGAGTGCTGGGATAGAACTTTTAAAAACAGGTTTAAAAATATTTTATATGTCTCTGTATAGTCATATAATGAAGATGTTGATTTAGGAATGTATATAGTTTGATCAAATACCTTTCATAATCTATCGAGATAGTCATTTCTTGTTCAACCACTTAAAAATTTTAACAATATAGTTTTTAATGTTGAAAATTTCTATTACTGAAGTGAGAATACAAATGGCATTTTCAGAATTGAAAGTTTTGAAAAACATACTCATCACAAAACCATGTTTTCCATACACTTCCTTTTAAAAATCATCAGTAAGGTCTCACAATATGTGATCCCTGAAATGTGAGGCATGCAGGAGACTTCAGAGCTCTGAAGCTACTTTGCAATTCATCCATGTGAAAATTGTGATGTTATCCCAAAATTAATCTGAAAGAAGAACTTTTCAGCAGCAGGACTTTGGACTTGCTGCCTTTAAATAACCATACAATGGCTTGGAGTGAATCTTAATCTCAAATATTTCATAACTCCTTCTGATGTGGCCCAGACCTGCCTCCTTGGCAGTTTTGCCTGCTGTTTCACTTTGTCCACTTTCCAACTCAGATTCTGGGGCCAATAGCCCCATTTTATGGAAGCATTCATGCTAACGGGATTAACATTTGTTGTTAGAGAACATTAAACTTTCTTGTTTATTTTGGTTCTGAAATAATAGCTCCTAAAAGAAGCAAATCAAAGAAGCACATTTTTACCAACTCCCAATTCTTAGTCTGACAAAAAGATTTTTTCCCAAGTTTGGGCATTCACTTATAAGAAAATTTTCATAAAATCTTAATAATCAAATCATGTCATTATACTCTGAAAAAATTGCTTTTTCTAAAAAGAGTAAATTAAATGAAATTGGCACTGTCTCAGGAAATTTCTAATCCTTTACCTTAAGTTTGAAGTGTGCTTTTTCAGTTTTCTGGTTTAACTTCCATGTATAAATTGGCTTTTTGTACTTTTCACCACATTAAAACTTTTTATTCGTGTTATGAATATAAATATTTCCAATTGTTCTTGAATTAGGTATTCTTTTTTTTCTTTTGCAGAGCTAGGGATCAAACCTAAGACCTTGTGTGTGTTAGGCAAATGCTCTACCACTGAGATAAATCCTCAACCCAGGATTTCTGAGGTCATTTTTTTTACCACTGCTTTCCTTAAATGTATGAGTTTTTCACTAGATGCAAGGGTTGTTTGATCTCTCTTTCTTATATTTGCCTTGTTCTTTAGTGCATATTGCTGTAGATGTGGTTCCAAACCCGTTAGATGGTAACTCTGAGGGCCAGTACACTATTTCACCAGAGCCCCACATCCTGTCACCATTACTGCATAATATCAGAGACATTGCCTGAAGCTGACAATGTTTTCTTCCCACTGGTGTCTGTAGCCAATGCAAACCTACACTCTAGAAGGCAGCAATAAAAGTTAAGTGGTTTATTGACGTGTATCTGCTTTGGAAGTATTTCCCAGTGGCCCATCTATCTGGGCCAGTTATTTCCAAATATTTATTTGTTAAGACAACATAGATTCTGCAAATATAATCTGACCTGGTAGCCCAGAAAGTAAATTAAGTAAGAGGACCTGTTGGTGCAGGGCTAGCACCGGAGCTTGGCTGTTCAAGGCACCTCATCTCCCACCCAGTCCCAGCACAGCACTGGGGGTCTTGGTGGAAGGCTGAATGCGATGGTCTCTTGAAGATAGACTCACAAGTGGCCAACATAAAGTTAAATGCTTCTGTTTGGCTTGCATAATGTTGTTGTTTGTGTTTTCTCCCATACCAATGTTATTTTTAAAATAGTCACAATTAACTCTTGCTGTTTAGCTTGTTATTTACCACCATACTTCTGACTAGCAAGTGTTCACTGCCATTTTGGATTTGTGGGTGCAGCATTAGACGTTATCTACTAACTTCTTACCATGGAGAATAAAGATTGAGCTCTCTTCATTCTCTTCACCTCTTAGTGTCACGGTATAAATATATGAAAAAAATTTAATTTAATTAACATTTAGTGTTCTCCTTATTTTGACAATGTAAGTATTGTTGACTTCTGAGTCAAATTGTTTATCAATTTTTGTACGACTTTTAATTTTTCTGAAAGTGGGTAAATGTCTTGTAAATTCATTTGCTTAGTGGTTTTATGTCTTAATTTTCCAGTACACATTCAAACATCTGTTACCTGCTTGAATATGTAATTTTTCAAGTACTCAAACATCTAACAAAATATGAGTTTCATTCAAATTTCCTACTCATCAGCTTTACTGAGCTGAGTGTTCTGCAGGTCTGTGGTATGGCTCATGCCATGAGTCTATGACTTGCATTTGGGGGGTCTTGTTGCCTTGGATGCCAGTTTCCTTAGTGCTTAGCTTATTTCTTCTGCTTACTAAAGCACATGCCTGATCAGCCTCCTGAAAAATGATGCATGGAAGGTAAATACTCTTGCTACCTGAAAGTGTCTTATTATAACCTCACACACACTGCATATAGATTTCTAGCTTGAAAGTAATTTTCAATCAGAAATTGTAAGGTAGTATTCTGCACTCTTCCAGCTTTGCATCTTCGTAAGGATGCATATTGCTGTGTGTCTTTTTATATTCCTTATATTAAGAATAGAAATGGTTCTTTTCAATCTGGAAACTCTAGTTCCTTTGGTTCTAGGAAATGTCCTGGTAGTTCCTACCTGAGTAAGATGCATTTAAAGATTAATTTTTAAAGAAAGAATTAGTTTAATGCCATGAAGGAACATTGACTAAGGACAAGTTAGAGGACTGATTGAATTATCTATACATGACAAAGATAATCATGCATAGGTTGAATCTGCAACTTAAAATACTGACCAATTTCCTGAAGAGAGCCAAACTTCAAATGTTTTGACTAAGTTTTGAAAATATTCCATCTGTAAAATTATATGGATGCATAAGGGGCTAATCAACCCACTCCTGGTCCAGTTTTTCCATGTGGAGAACATCTGCTAGAGTAATATTCTTGGCTTCTCTTTTTCACTCCTTACTAGTTTCTTTCTAAGGAAGCAAATCGATTATGTGATCAGTGAATTTGAAAAGAAAAAACTGAGCATTCTTAGCTCTGCATATCTAGCATCTCTCATTATTTGTGTTCAATCTGTCCACAAGAGGTGAGCGATCCATTTGTTTTTCCTGCCATGCATTTAGGAGCTTATCCCCATAGGGAAGTGTCCTATCTGTGACTGGGTGTATAAACTGTCTGATTAAGGGTTCTGTTTTAGGAAAGTTATTGTAACCACACACCCTGTGTTTTCCAATAGCAATATTTCTAAAGGTAGTAGTTGATCTCCATTTAAGTGACTTTTATGTCTATCTCTAAATTGGCTTTGAAATCAAGAAAGAAAATGTTATTATTTCCTACAATCCTAGTCTGTATGTTATTAGGCACAGCATGCATATATGTGTGCATGTATGTGCATGAGTGTGATGGATATTTATTTATACAAACCATGGATGGTTGAAGGAGTTCAAGCGCAATTTTGATATTGGCTGAGTTTCCTTTCTCACTGACTCTGAAAGTCAATTCCCACATCACATGTGAAACTTCCATATATTGTTCCCAGCAACAACTGAAAACAGTAAACCTCACATTCACCAGAGCATTCTCACGGCCTTGTGGAATGAGTCCTGCCGATGCTAAAAGTGACCTTTTTCATTAATAACATAGAAGACATCTAAATGGGTTCTCACTGTGATGAATTTCCACAGGGTTCAATTTAATGAAGACATTCACCTCAATGTACTTCTGTGACAGTCACATATTTCTAAAATAATAGCTGAGTCCCTGCTATTAATCCAAACAGGACTCAGGTTTATCAGCCTTCTAAAATCTCATGTTTGTTAGAAGAGTTATAACCCCTTTACCTTTTCAGTTTGACAAACTTTTCCCTTTAACAAATATCTACATAGGCTTAGCCTTTGCAGATACACTATATGAACATCATAAAGTGGGAAAAAAATGCTGTCACATTTTTCTCACACAAAAGACTCTTTGATCCATCCATTTAATATCTCTAAAAGCTCAACAGAGTTTTTAGTATATCTCTTTGTATGGATTTGTTAGTGGTTTCTTTAGGCTTTGCATTGTACATATGGAATTTATCACTTTCTTCTAGTAGCATCATTTTGCCAGTTTTAATAAAATGCAGAATATTACTTCCATTTAGGTCCCTTATCCCCCTATGCCACACAGTATAACTATCTTAATTATTTTCAATATATACACTGAGAACTACAGGTAACTTTAAAATTTTGCTTCAACCATTTAACACAATTTGCAAGACTCAAGAAAAGAATAAAATATTATATTTACCCATATTTTTACTGTTTTACATGGTTGTTTCATCATTCTCGATCAGATTTTCTTTTATTTAATTTATGTTTGAAGAACTTACGAAATTTAAGTTAGGTCTGGTACAATAAAATCTCATTTTCCTTCATGTGGTACTGTCTTGATTTTCTCTCTGTCTTCCCAGCGATAATTTCACTTGATGTAGGATTCTGTATTGACAGTTTTTTTCTTTTTGTGCTTGAGTTGTGCTGTGTCAATTCCTTCAAGTGTCCAAGGTTTCTGATGAGAAATTTCTTATCATTTCAATTACTGTTCCTCTATACACAGTGCTTCATTTCTTTATAGTTACTTTCAAAATTTTTTTCTTCATCTTGAATCCGTCTGGAATATGATTCTAATATGGCCAGACATGAACTTCTTTTACCCCATTTGAGGTCCACTTATCTTATTAAATCTATAATTTTTTGTCTTTAAGCAAATTTGTGGTGTTTTCAGGCATTATTTATTTGAACACCTGTTCATCTTCACACTCTCTTTCCTCCCGTTCTGGAAATCCTGCATAAACAGTAAGCCTAGTATATTGTGACCCAGATTCCTAAGGCTCTTTTCTTTCAAATTCTCTTGGTTGTTCAAGTTATGAAAGTTCTATTTTTCTAATCTTTAGTTCTCCAATTTGCTTCTGTTTTATTTATTCTGCTATTGATTCTATCTAGTGAAAATTTTTAAATTTTTAAAAAAATATATTTTCAATTTTAATTTCATTTCTGAGACAATGGCAGTCATCATTTTTTGGTGTCAAGAATATTAAAAATTTTCTTTACTAGCTATTTTGAAATGCTTCATTGTTATCAACTATTGTTATCCCACTGTGCTAGGAAACATTAGTAGTTACCTCTCCTATTCAACTGCACTTTGTTCCTGTTAAACCACCACTCCACCCCTTACTCCTGGCACCCTTCCCAGGCTCTGGTAATCACTAGTTTACTCTTTACATTTTTTAGATCAATTTCTTAACTTCCACATATATTGAGAGCATGCAGTATTTGTCTTTCTTTGCCTGATTTATTTTACTTAAAACAAATTCCTTCTGTATTTCTGCACATGACAAAATTTCATTCTTTTTAATGGCTGGATAATATTCCATTTTCTTTATTCATTCATCCATTGATGGTTGCTTCCATATTTTGGCTATTGTGCAATAAAATATAGAAGGGAAAACTTTTCTTTGGCATATTAATTTTAATTTCTTTAGATATATGTCCAACAGTGGGATTGCTGGATCATACAATGGTTTTATTTATAGTTTTTTGAGGAATTTCCACACTGCTTATAATGATTATATTAATTTACATTCCCATGAACAGCATCTGAGAGTTTCTCTTTAGCTTAATCCTTGCCAGCAATTTTTTTTTTTTTGTCTTTTTCTTAATAAGCATACCAACTGGGGTAATATAATGTCTAACTGTGATTTTTGATTTGCATTTCTTGCATGTTTAGTGATGCTGGGCATTTTTTAACCTTTTTACTGGCCAGTTTTTATTTTCCTTTTTTGAGAACTAGCTGTTCTGGTTCCTTCTCTCACTTTTTTTTTTTTTTTTTGAGATATTGTTTTGTTGTGTATTTCAGGCTGGCTTCGAATTCACTGTGAGCCCAAGCTGACCTCGAACTCACGGCGATTCTTCGGCTTCAGTCGCCTGAATACTGGAATTATAGGTGTGCATCACCACACTTTGCCCATCCATTGTAATTGGAGGAATTTTTAAAAATTGTGTTTTTCATTTCTGAAGTTTTTATATTTTTCTTCTTTATATTTCCTATGTCTTTTCTCAGATTTTCTGCTTTTTGTCTCTTTCAAGTATGCACATACCTGGTTGCCAAACATTTTTATGGTGACTGCTTTTTAAATTCTGTCAGATAATTCCAGCCTGTTCCATCTCCTTGTCAGCACTGTAAGTTGCTTTTTCTACTTCATGTTGAAATTTTCCTCATTCTTTGTATGGTAAGTGACTTCAATTGTATCCTGACATTTGGGGTATAAGGTTGTGAGACTGTTTCCTCTTCAACCTGCTTATTTATTTATTTATTTATTTATATTTTTTATTTTTTTGGAACCTGGGATCGAACTCACGACCACATGCTTGCCAGGCAGGTGTTTGTACCACTGAGCTAAATTCCTGGCCCCTCTGCTTGCTTATTTTTATTTTTTGTTTTTTTGTCTTTTTTTGCAGGCAAATATCCTGCTTAGGTTTCATTCTGTTAAATGTTGGTGATCACAGTACATCACACTTCTGAAAACCCATATGGACAGTAGTTTGCTTTTCTATACAAAAAGCCCTTCTGTGAAGACCCTTGCACTTGGGCTAGCTTCGAAGTCAACTTTACAATTAGGAAAACTGGGAAACTAACGTTTGTTTGTTTACTGGTTTCATTTAACACTTCCTCCTTTTTTTTTTTTTTTTTTTTTTTTTTTTTTTTTTTTTTTTTTTTTTTAGATTTAAAACACTGTTATTTATCTTCTTTTACTTAGGGCTCCCCCAGGCTGTTTTAATTGGCCTAGTTCAGCTATATTCTCAGCTGCTACTTAGAACATAGGTATTTAGCTTTTTAAAAATACTTCCATAAATCTCCCTGAGCTGTGAAGCTGTGCAGTGCCCCTGCGGCTCTTCCCAGACATTCACTCCCAGCCAGCCTGGGCTTCCAGCTGCCCCTGGGCCGCCCCTCTCCTCTCCGTGGGGAGGAGGCCCTTCCTCCCCCACAGCTCCTGCAGTGCCTTCCAGGAAGAGGTGTGCGCTGCTGCTCCTCTTCCCGAGGGGCGTAAGGGCCTCTAAATTAGAGTGGACAAAGTTGCTTTTGAATATTGTGAAATTCTTCAGCTGGCAGAAACAAACACTAAAATCCAAGTTAAACAACTTGCCCGCCTCTACCTCAGCTCTAGGCCTTAGGGAAGAAAGACCCGTGGGGCCTCAGGAAAAGAAAAAGAAGGACAGGGAATTAGAGCGAGGAGGTCATCTATAGGGTGAGGACTCACACCGGGAGGGCTCAAAGGCTCCTGAAAAATTCCATTCCCAAACGATTAGGGAGCATGTTAGAAACTGAGGCAAATACGTACATGCTGCTACTAAAGGAGAACACGGCAGGAGGGTGGGAAGCGAGGACAACCTGCCAATACTGTAGGTGTGAAGAGAAAAATAGTAACTGTACTTGAAAGAAGAGATGTTAACTACTGTGTGATAAGAATAGTCAACAAACAACCGATCTCTTTGCTGTCTTAATTTTAAAGTGGAAAGTGAAGTTACCCAAAGTGCCTGCTGTGCTTCTTGGAGCAGCTGTATTAAAAAAAAAAAAAAAAATTAAATGCCAAAACAGGAGTTTTAATAGTATGGTGTATTTCAGTTGTTTTCATTTACAAATTAATACTTTTACCATAAAAAAGGGACAATGTAACTGTGTTTCTCAATAAGAAACATCCCGATTCTCCTCTTTAAAAAATTAAAACCTGTGATGCAGTTTTCTCAGTTTTTAGTAGGGGATGAGCAGTCCCTTCCCTCAGACCTGACCGTGCCCCTTCGGATTGAATCTGCAGCCTTCAGAGGACGGAGAGGCCTTTATCGTGGGAAGCTGGGCCGGAGAGGATCTCCTCCCAAGTAATTGGCCTCCCAGGTGCAGCGTTGAGCAAGGGAGCCTGCTCCCCACGGTGACTCATGTGGGAACTTGCTTCAGTTGGCTCCCCTCCTCAGGCAGCTCAGACACCTGCGGGTGGCCTAGTGCATGTGCAAATAAAGTTCCTTTGGGTTTGGCCCACCACCACCAACCTGTTCTCCGGCTGGCTATATGATGCTATGGGAAGGAGACAGGAACAAGAGAGAAGAAAGTCACATTCTGCGAGCAGAAAATGAGGGTCTGGGTACCTAAGGAGCTGAGGGAATGAGGCCTCTGATCTGGGTTGTCTCTGCTAGGCTGGTGCCTTGAAGATGGATATGTAATTGTGTGCACATGGTGTGTCTGCAGGTTCGTACAAAAAGTTGTCAGTGTTGCCGTCCTTGTACCTTCGGCCTCCTGTGGTGGCTTCTTCCACAGCGTGTCTCCAAAGCTAGTCTGTAACCTACCCAGGTCACTTTCTGGCCCTTGCCTGTTCTCCCATCTTGTTTCTGTTAGTGGATTTGGTTATTTGGTTAAGAGTTGCTGAGAAAAATACATTTCTTTATCCTCAACTCAAAATTTCTCCAGCGGCAATCTCTCTCCCATATAGTGAGGGACCCTTTAGACCTTAAGGGCTCTGTCTTCCCTCTTATCAAACCCAGACCTCAGGAGATCTGATAAAACTGTTTACACTGAGGGGCTGGGCTGTTAGCCTCCCAGTGAGTCTGCATCTTAATGAGCCTTAAAATTTCTTGTCAAATACAACAATATCTAAGTGCATAATTTCAGGCATCCGTAGAAAGGGAGACCCTCTATGGAAGACTTTGTAGGAGGAAAATATGCATTGGGTTTGGAAATTTAATTTAATAAATGGGTCATTTTCTAAAACTATAAAATACAGATAATACCTACATAAAGCAGAATTTTCAGGTTTAAAATGAGACAGAGCCACATAGGAAAGTGACTGATAAATGTTAACTGCTGCTGCCGTGGCAGCAGCTATTAGTACCCCATGTTGCCACCATAAAAGTATTGGGATAGCCAGCAGAGAGTCCAAAAGGTGCAATAACAACAAAACAGGCATCCAGACTCCAGGAGCTCAACCAAAAGGAATGCTATTTGCATCTGGACAGCTTGGTTTACCTTCCCCAAAATAATATAATATTTTCTCATATTGTAATTCAACACACTCTCCACATCCCACCCACCCATTGAGTTTTGAACGCAGGGCCTTCCCACTAAGCGGCATTCTCAGCCCTTATTTCTGTTTTTTATCTTGAAGCAAAAGTTTCCCAGACTGGGTCCAATCTGGTGGTCTTACTGCCTCAGCCTCACAGAGTGCCCTCCAACACACCTGACTCTCTCTCTCAACTTTCTTATCCTCTCTCTAAGCTCTTCTTACATTGTCTCCAAGAAACTAGATGAGTCCAAGAACTTGCACTCCAGATTGGAACAGATTTTTTTTTTCAATGAATGTGACTGAAAGGTATGCATATCACAGCAAAATACACACAAAAAAACTAAAACAAAACCACATTCTCACCAAGTTACTGAGTGTGAGTTAAAAGAGAGGAAGACTAGTGAAATCAAGACAAAAACACCTCCATTTTTAAAAATTTGAAACATGTGTTTGAGTTAAAATTCAGAAAATATAAGCCAGGAGTGGCGGCTCACACCTATAATCTCAGTCCTTAGAAAACTAAGGCAGGAAGATCTCTGTGAATTTGAGGCCAGTCTGAACTACACATAGTAAGTCCAAGGCCAGCCTGAACTGCACAGTAAAACCCTGTCTAAAAAAAAGAAAAGAAAGAAAAGAGAAAAGAAAAGAAAGAAAAACAACAAATGGTCACTATAAATACAATATGATAATAGGAAGTCATTAAAACTGTTTTATAAAATGAACTTTTACTGTCACACTGGAAGTCATATACTGGTTTCTCTGTGTGTGTGTGTGTGTGTGTGTGTGTGTGTGTGTGTTACGCAGTGGTTAGTAGAGGGATACTTAGCATAAGTAGTTACGTTGTAAAGCTCAATATTGCAGGATAGCCTCCATAAAACTGATGACTTAATTAATTCAAGAGCACACCTGTCATTTTGATTGCAATTCCTTCAATAAATTTTAGTAGCTGTGAGAGGTGCAGAAGTAGAATTGCATTTCACCTTCCCTGGCACAACCACAAAGGACAAACTTTGCTGTCATGGTCTTGACCTTTCTCTGCCTCCCTCTGGGACCTGGATACCAGAAGCAAGGATTCTAATTAAAATGGGTGGCTTTTTTTCTTGCTTATTTCACAGTCTTTGTTATCACTGTATATGGAATCTATTTTACCATTTAATGGTTAACTGGTTATTGTTGATATATACATTTACCCTACATTTCCATGGCTCATGGGAGCAACCCACGATCAGAGCTTCTCCTAAAGATCATCCTACTGCCTATCCCCTTAAAGATGGAAAAGTGATTGTGACATTGACAATAACGCTGCAGGAGCAGGTTGCATGAGGGAGACTAGTTTCCTAGCAAGTGTGGGCATGGGCTCCTGGTCCTTAAGTGTGGCAGTGGAGGGGGCCTGGGGGTTCAGCCCCTCTGTGCCTGGGGAGTGGTGACAGTGGGGTTTTCACTCTGGAAGCCCCTACTCCAAATACACGCACATGTGTGTGATTCATATCACCAGACAGGGCCGGAGGAGCTTCCTCCGAAGAGGACGTGGGGCCCTCAACTTACCCCACCCACAGGGGAGATTGTAGGTCTCCTGACGCCCATCACAGAAAAGTAATTTTCAAGATGTAATAGTGAGAGGCGTAAAGATGTTTATCAGGCAGAATTTAAAGTACAGACTCAGAATATAAAGTGCAAGCCCTCAGCAGAGAGGCACATTATGTCCTGGAGCTAGGTGTATGGAATTGGTCTTGGCAGTCTATTCAAAATGGGGGATCCGGACTGTGTCTTCCTCCTGTCTGCCACCGGCCCCTCTGGCTGGCTGTTGTGATGCAAGCCATTTACGTGTGTGAAGTTAAGTTGTGCTGCCCACTGGTGCTGCTGATTCTCGGGGAGAGAAGTCTGTGAGAGGAAGTGTGGTTTACAGGCGACAGGTGCAGGCCCAGAGCCCAATTAACAGATTTATTGTGTCTTTAAAACCCTTCAAAATATTTCCTTTATTTCTTTTCTTTTCTTTTCTTTTCTTTTCTTTTCTTTTCTTTTCTTTTCTTTTCTTTCTTTTTTGGAATGAGCTTCCTGGAAGAGAAAAAGGCTTGAGTACTTTTGTGTCCAGAAGCTACAGTTTTTCTTAAAAGTATAATTTTAAAATTATGATTGTCCTTGTCTCCTTCCTGCCTATCTTTATTTCTTCACCCTACCTTAGCTGGGATTGTTACTGTGTATGGAGCTTCAGGGTCTAGTTTTTGTCCTCCCACAAACTCTGTAAACTGGCTAATAAGTGTAATATGCTCATTTTAAAAAATTTGAACCAATTCCAGTCCCTTCTTTGGTTTTCTGGATTGTGAAGCAGCAGTTAAAAATAACTCAATAAATTACAGTCATGCAACATGGAGTGTCCAAGATGTCATTATGTGATAAAAGGAAAATACAGAATCACAAAACAAAATGTCATATTTCTTCATATGTGTTTATATTTGGAAATGCAAAGAAAACTTCTGGGAGAAAACAACTCCACTCATCCCGGTGGCAGCCTCTGCAGAGGGGCCTGGATGAGGAGGGACCCACGCAGACTTGCCCCTTTTACCTTACATAGTTTTGCTTGAATTTTTACATGCAGAATGCTTTCAAGTATGGCCTTTGTACTCAATATCAAAAAACAAAATAAGCAGGAATAAGAAAGTCAGTGGGCTAAAATTGAGCAGAGAACAGAAGTCTCCAGCTCATTATCAGCTTGATTCCATTCAGCTAATGTCATAAGCATCACCTATGTACTCAGCACACTGATGACCAAATGAATAAGGAGGGATCTCTGCTACCTGTGACCAAAGAAGCAGATACACAAACAGATGAATGGTATATAGTGTTATAAATGGAAGATAGCAACACAAGGGGGTTTAATGGGCAGCCCCAGGAATGGTCCTCCTGTATCCCAAAAGAATGGGGACACAGTAGAGCTTTCCTTGAGGAGCTGAAACAACCTTTCAGGTCTTGAAGAATAAACTGAAAGAACGGAAGAATAATTAAGGATGTGTGAGGTGTTCCATGAGAATGAGCATGTTTGTCATTCTCTTCTAGTTCATTCACACAAGGCTGCTTTTATCAATATCATGGACAAGACAGCCATTTATGGCAATAACAGGGGAACTATGCAAAACTAGAGTCACATTTGGATTGTTTAATCTGAGCCTAAATAGCTGGGAGGTGGGGCAGAGACAGGTCCTTATACCAAATTAACAGCTGCCTTCCTCTCTGGGAGTCAGGCAGACCAAGAAGAGCTCACTGCGCTGTAAACTATGGAGGTTGTTAGCCTGAAATAACAATGGGGGAGGAGGGGGCCTGTATGAAGACATGACTTGATTCAGCAATAAACAGGGGATTATAATCTGGGGTATGTGTCCTATGACAGATCATATGCATATCCACAGAGGTCAGGCAAAGAGAAAGTTTTAAAGGTAAAATCAGGAGGGTACTGTAAGTTGTTTTGAGACAACTATCCTTGGCTTCAAGGATCAATAAATAGTAAGGGCGGCATAGTGCAGAGTTGAGTAGGCAGTTCTGAGCAGATGGTCTTGCAGAAGTACATTTTGCACCAGATTGCACTGGTCTATGTACAAGATTATGGTTTTCAGCAAGTCCTTGTGATGACTTTTATTATAGGTGTGTGTTGCGCCTTTGTGGCTTCTTGACTACATTTTGTTAACAGAAATGACTGCATTTTGATTTTGACAACTTTCTCAAAGCTACGAAGAGTACCAGATTGGGTTGCATAAACTCTGATGAATGAACAGCTAACATGTACCTTCCATATCCTGTACCTTAAATTTGTGACCCTGTCCCATCTTCTTATTATTGTCTTCCCTTGGTTTCCACCCAGGCTCTCCAGTGATTAATATCACCTAAAACTACTATCTAGACTTCTCCCTTTTCTTCTGAGTTAGTCTGATTGTTCTCTTGAGGCCAGTCTGATACACTTAACCTGCCAGACAGAGGCTGGCTACTTGATGAGTTATTTTCTCTAGGTAAGAGATTCGTATTTTAACTATGTCTCCAGAGTAAAGAACCTCTTACTCCAAAGAGGAGCACAAATAGATGGGAGACTTAATCACAGCATACCTTACCCAGCCATCCTGGTCAGATCACCTAGGCACACATCTGCCACTCTAGGTCAACCTCTCATTCAGTCCAGTTAGGTGTCTACGTCTGCCCCCCACCCAAAGTGTATGACCTTCACGAGGGCGGTGTTCAGCCCAGGCCTTGCAGTAGTGGGGTTCAAGTTAAACCACTTCCGACTCACTCATCCAACAAATCTTTATAGAACTGCAGCTGTAAGAAGGACACTGCCAGTTCTAGGGATACACAAACCAGTCCCTGCTCTGAAAGCGCCAGTTCAGTGTGAACCAAACAGTTCTGCCTCATGCTTTCAAACAGTTTACATCTAGTAAGAGAGAAGAGATGATCTAGGCATAAATAAACCCACTGCAAAGCCAGACACTTATAAATACCAGGGCTCCCCACGCTGCAGCAGCAGCTCAGCTGAGTGCAATAGATGGACAGCTGCAGGCTCCTGTTACTGGAAGAGAACTGTATTGTATTCGAATAGAAACGGCTTTTGTTTTTATTTTCCTCTGTTAGGTTTACTATTTTAATAGGAAACATTTGAATGGTACAGACAACAATAAAGCAAATATCCTTAATTCACACCATCTGGATCCAGCGATTGTTAAACATTTTAGCATGTTTACTTCGGTTCTGTTTTTAATAAGTAAATAAAGATGAGAGATAGAGTTGTAATCCCTCTGAAACCTCTCCCTCATTCTGTTCCTCTACCTCTTTCCCCGAAGTCACCACATTTTAAAAGTTGTTTTGTCTCCTTTCCATTTATATTCTTAATCCTTTGGCTCCATTTATTTGCTCTTTAAAAAAAAGTATGGGTTGGGGGTGTGTTTTTAGAATTTGCGTAAATGCACCTACGTTGTGGGTATATACATTTTTTGCAAGGTATTTTTCATAGTATTTTATTGTATTTTATATTTTTTTGTGGCACCGAGGATCTAACTCACAACATTGCACCTGCCAGGTAGGCACTTAAGCCACTGAGCCAGACTCCGGACTTCTCATAGTATTTTAACAATTTTATGCTATTTATTTGTTGACTAAACCTCAATTTGCTTTAAGATAAAAATACAAGTATAATCTGAGATTCCATCTGAGGGACCACTGCCCTCAAGCCCCTTCTTACACACTCAGATCTGGCTAAGGCGCCTTCGCAGTGGTCCAGTAGCACTTTGCTTGCTGATACATTTTGTATGTGTGGTACTGGGAGATGAAACTGAGGGTCTTTGCACTGAGTTTCATCCCTAGCCCTTTTATTTTACTTAATTTTAAGACAGATCTTTCTCAGTTGCCCCAGTGGGACTCAAACTTACAATCCTCCTACCTCGGCTTCCCAGAGTTTTGGGATGTGGCATATCAAAGGAGACCCATTAATCTTCAACACAGGAATCTAAATTCCTTAAAAATATAAGCATGTTCATGTGCACTTACATGTATCTTTATGCCTATTTCTAAAAGTTTGATTAATTGATTGATTTATAGTGCTAAGGATTGAACCTCAGCTTCAAATATGCTCAACAAACACTACAATTGAGCTACACCTCCATCCTGTAAAAGTCAGTTTCTGAGGACCCCAGTCATTCTTTTCCTCATCTACATTTAAGTAGATTTCCGATAAGCTCACCTATTATTCTACCACAGTAAGAACCAAAAAAATTAGAATGAAAAAGGAGGGATTGCAGTCTGCTTATAGAAAAGAGCATTTGTAGCAGCAATACATGGGAGCCAAACAGAGATGACCAAAAAATTAGAAAAAGTCTAGGAGTCTGGGGATAATTGCTGTAACTGAGATCTGTAATTAAACTGCTGATTCACCAAGAGAAGATTAGATTGCACTGCATATCCTCTGGCTAAGAAGACAGGGAAATACATAACATTTTGAAAGGTGAAAAGGAAAACTGTATGGAATACTTAGATTTTTTTCTAGACATGCCATTCTGGTCCAAAGTTTAATAAATGGGGAACAGTTGTATGTGGTTTTTGTTTTTTTTTTTTTTTTTTTTTCAGCACCGGGGATTGAACTCACAACCCCGCGCCTGCCAGGGCAGGCGCTTAAGGCACTGAGCCAAATTCCCAGCCCTGGTCTTTTGAGGCAGGGTCGCGCTATGTAGCTCAGGCCGGCCTTGTGCTCGCGTTGTAGCCCAAGCCGGCCTCGAACTCACAACGCTCCGCCTACCTCAGCCTCCCGAGTGCTGGGATTAAAGGCGTGCACCACCACACCCGGCTAGTCGTATGTGTTTTTAATTAGTTGTTTTCACACCACACTCAAATGGTCCCTGCTTCTCATTTTAAAGCAGGTGAGTCAGAACATTTTACACTTCTCTCTTCCTAAAAAATTCCACCTAAAAAGGGAAAAAGTGAATTACTTTCATAGCTCTCAATCAAGTTTGGGAGGAAATAAAACAGAATTTCCCTCAGGCACCTTTTCTATCTCCCCCGGAAGCCAAGAGACAGCGCTCTCCTGAGCATCTAACACACAGCGCTGTGTCCCCAGCCTGCAGCAGGCTGCGTGGCAGAGGCGAAACAGAGAACAGGGCCTTGGACCCCTCAGCCCTCTGTCTACACCTCTCAAAGGATGGCACCCTGGGAACAAGCAGC
Organism: Dasyprocta punctata; assembly: GCA_004363535.1. Lineage (NCBI taxonomy): Eukaryota > Metazoa > Chordata > Mammalia > Rodentia > Dasyproctidae > Dasyprocta > Dasyprocta punctata. The sequence continues at coordinate 17,341 of RJWM01035263.1, forward strand.
CTTTGGCAGCCTCCTCATTGCAGGAAGTTAATGCTGGGGATCTCTGGGATATTACACAGAAGGTCTGGGTAGCTCATCAAACACATGAAAGCAGCTTCATAGAGGCCTCCATGGGCACCTCTGTCTGGATTCCAGGGCAGCACAGTGAGGCATTCTTGGCAATGCCTGGCTTTTCAGAGCTCAGAAACAGCTGTCCCAAGCACCCAGGTCCTAACACCTTGGCCAGAGTCCTTACACAGAACTTCCTGCCTCCGGCATCTGGCTTTTAACTTTGCAAAGATCAAGAGCAGCACCCCTAGACACAGCCCTGCCCTGTGGTTCACTGTCTCCCCTCAGCTCTCAGAGCCCCAGTAGGAAACCCACGGGTGACAAGCTGTTTGGGCTCTGCCCAGTTTCTCCACGGTTGGCCTTGCTCAGAGGAATTCAACTTCATCCTTCCCAGCAAATCCACCCTCTCTACTCTGCCAGAGGCCTGTGCTCAGGCTTTGAGAACAGACTGTCCGTGGAGTCCAGAGAAGAGGACAGGACAACCTAATGTGACCCCAGGGAGGTGCCCTAAAGCCTGAGCTGCTTCTTAGGACTATCAACACAGTAGTGGCTATTCATGAACCTCTGCGGATGTTTTTGAGATATGAGCTGCATGACTTGCTCTTACATCCTAACCCTTGTTTGTCAATAACTGCTTTATAAGGTAAACAAATGAGACTAAACATATTACAAATCTCTGTATAGTTTAAGAAATCCAGAGTATTGAATCTGATTTTTCATATCACTTAGCTCATGGCTAATGTTGTCCAGAGATTAAAATAGGTCACTGGAAAATATGGTCCTCAGAAGTTCAGTATCTGCTTAGTTGAAAAACATATATATATATATATATATATATATATATATATATATATATATACATATATATGTATATATTCAAACTCACCAAAGAAATAGTTAGGGGAAAAATAAATTTGTTGTCTGGCCTTATTAATGCTGCAATTAATATTCCAGATAAATAGAAGAAACGAGGGCTGCCCCATTCTCCAGGGTTAGAGGGGTACAGAGAAGGGCAGGAACTTCTTTGCAAGAGACAGGTGTTAGCTTGAGATATTCATAAATTCTCAGTAAACAAACCAGCATTTATGTATTTATTCATCTATTTTTGTGGTGCTGGGATTGAAGCCAGGGCCTTGTACGTACTAAGCAAGCAGGCTACCATTGAGCTCCACTCCAAGAAATGCTTTTGAGTATCACTTTGCAGAGTAGCTGTAAAGATGAATTCATGGTTGCCAGAGGACATCATGGCTATCACCAAGAGAATGCTTGACTACAGAAGAAGGAATGAAATCAGTGGATAAAAAATGAGAGACTGGCAAGGGATTGAGTCTCCTGGAGATCTCATTAGAGGACTCAGACCCGCCATGGCTACCAGGTCTACTCCAAAACTCCTCATTTATATAATCTTTTCTGGTTAATCCAAATTGATTTGGTTTTCTGTCACATACAAACAGAAAAAATTGAGAAACTTGGCATTTTTTTTTTTTTACATCTTGAGTTTTCTCAGCATTTAGATAAGCAGACCCACCAAAAAGCAGCTTATAACTCAAAAGGGCTAGAGAACATAATTAGCATATAAGAAAGCAGAATAAAAAGATTACAGGAGGGTGATATGGTTTCCTTGATATAATTTGTGTTATAGATAATAATGATAGCTAATTACATCTGGAACAAGCAGA
>RJWM01035264.1:0-19072 GCA_004363535.1 Dasyprocta punctata
ATATATATATATATATATATATATATATATATATATATATATATATATATATATACAGTACCAATACAATTGATTTTAAAAGAATTAAGATGTGTTACATACATGCACCAACTAACCACAATGAATGTTGTCTTACATACTGCATGCAGGTACTCATGAAAATTTTTAAAAATTAAAAAAAGTCTTACAATCATTGAAATAAATTAAAGAGACATGATATTTAAATATAAAACTGATTCTAAATGAAACCTGGTCTGGGAAAACATATATGCACAGCTCTAAAGCACATTTTGAGACAGTTTTGGAAATTTTGGTTCAGACTAAATATGTATTAGATAAGATTTTTATTTCAATGTTAAATTTTTTGACTGTCATTATTCTATTGTGGACATATAGAAGGTTTGTCTTTTTAGGTGATCTGTGTTAATATATTTAGGATTGCAATCTTATAGTGTCTACAATTTTGTGTTCAATAATTTAGATATATATCTTTGGGATTTATTGTGTTTTCCCTGGACCTGTTGTAGATATTCAGAAGACATTTAGGGAAAGATCTACCTGTATTAGTACATCTGAGTTCTACTTTTCCTTTTCTACTAGGCTTTTATTAACAGGAAAAAGCTAGCTCCTGAATTTTATATGGGCTGGGCTTATTTTGGAACTGAATTCTGTCGTTTAAATCTTTCCAAAAATCCCTGATGGGAAGTATTTGTAATAATGAAGGACGTTCACAGTAACTGTCTTGGGTGACTTTGTAGAATGCTATATGTGGATCAGGAAGAAAAGTATAACCAACTGCAAATTATACCCGTGGGTGACAAAAGGGAAAAGATATTCCTTATGAGACTTACTGGTGAGTTTTCAACATACAGACACTGTTTCTCTAACCAGTCACCAATAAACAAAGTACATGCATCTCATATTTTCTTTACTTTTTTTATGCTTTGATGATGACTGTGGCAAATTTTCTTACCTTCAGTCAGTTTGTCTGTGCTGTTATTAAAGGAATTAACTAGAAGTCTGGAGGCAGGGCACAGGATAAGCTGTAAGGAGTGAGATGAGGCTTTAAGCAGAATAAATGAGGGGTCATATTTACGAATACAACCAGAACACGACATGAAGGAGGGAAGCAAGACTAAGTAGAAGAACTGCTCTTTTCTCTCACACAATCTCCCTAGGTGTTCCCCTAGAAACATGGAGCTTAGCTTGTGTTCTGCCACTTTTAGTAGTGGCTTGAACACAGAAAAATATTCTTCTAGTCTAAGAACAACAATTTGACTGAAATAATAAATAGAAACTAGTATATAGCTCAGGGTAAAGGATAAAAGGTGAACTCAACAGAGCAAGTGCCACTTAACAGCGACGCCACTGCTTAGCATAAGTAAGTCGTTACCAGGTGGAATTGTGAGCCTGGAGGGACAGCTAAGGTCGGAATGTTGGTGTAATACCCAAATTCCTATTTTAAGATCTAATATTCAGTGTAACAGTATTGAGGTAGGAGAGCCAGGCATAGTGCCACCAGCCTGTAACCCTGGCACTCCAGGAGGCCTAGGTAGAAAGATCACAAGTTTGAGCTCAGCCTGGGCAACTTAGGGTAAGTCTGTTTAAAAAAAAAAAAAAGGATGGAGAGTTGGAGAAGTGAAGCAAGTCACTAGGTTGCTGTCCTCAGGCACGAGATTAGTGCTCATATAAAAGAGGCTCAAAGGAGCTCCCTTCTCCCTTGCCCCTTCTTCAGTGTGCAGACACCCAACAATATACAAGCCTCCTTCTCTCCCTCCCGCTCCTCTGTCTCTGCATTGTCTTATTATATGAGGCATTGAAACCTGAACTCTGTGCTTATCTTAAATGATAATAGAAATGTCAGAAGTTTAACATTATGAAAAGTACTATTACTTGGAAGATTAATCCAGTTACTGAAGATGATTGGACTCTTAAGAAAAGTGTCTTTGAAAAGGGTAAACACCAGGATAATTTAGAGACTAGCCTGACTTTACAGTATCAACATTAAGTCCCATGATGACCAAAGCCCTATATGTGCTTTTGAGTTCAGAAAGATAATTAGCCAACTGAATCAAGCAAAGAACTCATTTACATTGATCTCAGAGCATTAAAGAATTTAAACCTATTTAAACATTGCATGATAAAAGACAGGTTGTACATCTTCAGGAAAAAACAAATCCCCCTCATCTCAAGTACTATTTGAGAGAGATTCCCTGAATCTCCATCGACAGAACTAAGATTTTATCATATAAACACTGAGTGAAGTTGTTTGTCTTTAAATATGCAAGTTGTATGATGCATTTTCCTTGGCAACCATGTCTTCCCCATGCAAGAAGCCCTGGAACACAGAATTTCTGTGAATCACTTCTTGTGTCCTTGCACTATTAGTCAGTTGGAGGCAAGTGATAATGTAAAGAGGCCAAGGGGAAGCCATGCTTTCATCCAACCAGGTGACCTGTTTATCTAAGTAGAAATGCAGAGATAGAATATGACTGCATTCACGCTGGTCCTGCCACATAGAACAGGAATTTGTCTCATGATTTCATGCAACAGAAAATTCCCACAGATGTGGCACAGGGCCTGGGAAGGGCCAGGAAGAGCCACTGGCCATGATTGCTTTGGCAAGAACTGCTGCATTGCCAAGCTGCCAAATCTTCCTGCTGCACTCAGCTCCCAGACCCAAGAACAGCTTCTCTTTCTCCACCGGTAAGTAGGTAGCTAGACACACCATATATTAAACACAGAGTAAAGGTACATCCTGGTAGGGGGGCTCTCAAGCTGGAAATTGACCACACCTGTGGGAGCTGGCCAGCTGGGTTCAAGAACAAAGACTGCCTGGGGCAAGTCACAAAAGAAGTAACTCCAACCTCCAAAACTCAGGCCCTTGAGTGTGTAGAAAACCTTGTTGTAACATCTGATGAGTCACCAAGGAGTTAGGGCAAACCAGAAATGCCCCATATCCTGTAATACATCAAGCCCCCATAAATTGACTGGTATATGGGGGAGGACATAAGGTGAGAAATGTCCAAAATGACCTTCTGCATCCCTCCAGATTAACATTTCAGCACTTCTACTAGGGTGAGAAACACGGCCCACACCCTGTAGACCTGCAGGTGCCACATCCAGAGGCCATGCCACAGGCCAATAGCATTGGGCAATAACAGAAACATTTGCACCTCTACCTAAAAGGACTTTAGATGATTTTTCTTCAATTATCAATTTAATCCCAGGGTGATCTGAGACCCTTGGATCTCCTTTCCTTGTTAATAGAGTTTCCAATTTTTGTCAAGGGAAGAATAACCAATTGAGCTATACAAGAATCGGGTGGTTTGAACAGTCTTTTGAGTAGACTGAACTGTAACCTTGATTTCTCCTGTGTAATCAGCAGCAATTACACCTGCAAAACTTGGAGACCTTTTAAAGTGAGACTGCATGGCCTTATAGGAGACCCACTGCTCCTTGAGGCAAAGATTCCTAGACTCTAGTAGGAATAACTTGAGGTGTCATTCAGGTGTTAGTATGAATCTGGAGTAAGGACAAACACCCCAACCTCTGCTGTCTTTTGTTGTTCACTAGAGGTCAGAAATGTGTTTTGTGGTGGAGAATGGGGCTGGGGAGGAATTGAGGAAAGCACCCCCATTGGCTGAGGCAAGGCCCCACTAGAAGTTCACCAGTATGGGCTGACCTTTTACATCTATTTTGGATTTACATTTACTTTACCGATGATATCCTCATCAGTACTTTGTACAGCTACTAGAAGATTTTGTTGAAGAGACAGGTAATGGATGTGCTGCCCCCACAGGTTCTGCAGCAGAATAATTTCAGGAAAAATGTCCCTCACTCCCATAATGAAAACAAATAGCCTTGTTTTTTTCCCTTTCCTTTAGGTTGTGCGACCTGAGTGAATATAATTTGTCCTGGATTATTGGGCATTTGAAGTTCAGTACCAGAGTAAATATGTTGAAAACCCTCTATGTACCCATCTGGCTTTTTTTAGTGCCATTTGCAAGGGAGAGAGAGAAAAGGTGGAAGTTCCAACCTGTAACTAACCATTTCTCCGAGCTGAAAAGGTGGGAATTGTTCCTTGTGGCTCAGTTAAAGTTCAACACTTCTCTAGTGGGGAAGGATCCCCTTTGTCCTCCATCATTCCTTCCTTATCTAATTGAGCAAAGCCAGAGGCTTTAAACTTTATTGGAGTTTCTGTTATTTTGTCATCTTTTTCCTATCCAGGACTTGATTTTAAAATATTACTCAGAGCCAATTTCTTTGTAGCTGTCTCTTCAAGCTTACAATCAAATACAATACTTCCTAATCAAAATCCACAAAAGAAAAAGAAAATACTGGAATCAAGCATACAATAAACATTTCCATATTTATTTGTGATTCTTTAGAATTTGTCCCGTAATTAAACAACTGATAAAATCAACACATCTCTTTTTGTTGTTGTTGTTGCTGTTGTTTGTCACAAGCCCATTTATAACTGTAGCCTTGGATAGTCTGATTTTTTCAATGCCCCAGTCTTTACACCTGATGAAGCCAATATCAATACACTCTATTGATGACTATTGACCTTTACCAATGCACTTCTCTCCCTTGTGGCATGCATATAAGTGTCCCCTTGCCCTTATCTCTTACCCCATCCCTGTTCAGGTGCCATATGCCATGATCTGTATGACTTTTGAGGTTCCTAGGGTGAAGGATCGTGAAAGGGTGAGAAAAATAAAGATGAGACGAAAGCTGGGGTCAAGTGGAGTCCTTTACTTCCCATATGAGAGGAAAGAAACTGCCCCCTCACTGTAAAGGCGTTTATTTATACATTTAGCAACTTAATGACACCCCATTGCCTGGTAATCTCTATGTGTGGCAACTTAAGGACCTGATTTGGGGAGTTGGAGTTACTTCTTTTGAGACTTACCCTTGGCAGTCTTTGTTCTCAGACCTGGATGACCAGCTCCCACAGGTGTGGTCAGTTTCCAGCTTCAACAGCTACCTACACAGAAGTATGTTGAACACAGAAAAAATATTTTTCTCATTAAAATTTTTTTAAATGAAAAAAGGAAGACAGTGTATAGCATGCTAATGTCCTATCTATTGTCTCTCCTTTTGCAATTTCTAAATTGCTAATGATGCTGGTGACTTATTCAGAAAATGAACAAAAAAATTATCAGAACCTCTGAAAGCACTTCTCCTCCTCTCCTTCCATTTCCTGCCTCCTTTGGTTGGCCACTCACCCCAAAAACACACCTCGGAGGAAACCATGGAATGGATGACTGAAATAGAAATCAGTGTGGTTGAGAAGATGATAGAGATAGATATAGACATAGATACAGAAATATAGATAGATGATGTAGACATAGATATATATATATATATAGATATATAGATATATAGATATATATATATATATATATAGAGAGAGAGAGAGAGAGAGAGAGTCTGAAGGCCAACTAACTAAAGAGGAGAGGGACAGCAGGCCAACAGTTAGAAAACTAAACACATTTGTTCTTCCTGTTTTCCTGCTTCCTCCCCTCCCCTCCCCTCTTCCTCTTTTCTTCTTTCCTTACTCAATGAAACTGAAGGTTAGTGAATCTAGAATAATGAGAAGAAATGTCATTTGAGAAGAATCTACATGCCCCATCCTGAAATCATGAGTTGGGTTTCCCAGGCCACAGAATGACCTCTCAGCCTGTGCCATCCTGGCTGCAAGTGTAACTCACAAAATTCCCATGTGCTTCCTTGTGACATGAGTAAGTTTTGGCTCAGGACCCACATGACATTAAAGAAAAACAGTAGCCAGCCACGGCCTCTTATTATCCTTAGAGTAAATCTTTTTGTAACTCTAGCAGAGGGTCACAGATCAAGAGATGACCCACATGCCACCTTCTATATGGCACTCATAGGAAGTGTTGCTCTCTTTGAAGCCTTGCCATGAGACCCTGAATCCAGGAAAATGCTCTACATACATTTTTCTCATATGGAAAGTCCAAGAGAGGAAGAATGTAGATGACAAGCAAGAAAAGTGGCAGGATCTAAGCAAGTTCTTGCTTCCTATTTGGAAAAAGAAAAGAATTAAATAACAATGAATATAATGGTTAATGGTTAAGAAAAATGTCTTTTAATGTTTAGCAGGTGTTAGCATTTTGAAATATCTTCACTGTTTTAGAAGTGTATTGAGGATGACACAGGACAGGCGAGCCTTGGGAGACTTTCATGCTGAGATACACAAGGGTAAACAAGCCAAGCTCCGATACACAGAGGGCAATGAGCAGTTAGATGCTATTACTGAAGCCATTTGGTAGCCAGGCCATCTCTCCACCACCCACAGAACTCCAGCATCTTACTGGCTTTCAGCTTAGCTTTTCAGATTTTTACAAAGGATCCAGTTTGTTTTGGCTCAGAGGGAGACTTGCCCAGAGGCCTGTGTTTCACAAATAGTAGCTATCCTTAAGATGTCACGGAGCTGGACTTACTCAGCCCAATTTTGTGATCTGAGAAACAGAGTTCACATCTCTGGGCCTTGATGGCCTAGTTTCTAAAATGGATGAGTTGAGCAGCAGTTGTCAAGTGCAACACCCTAGAGTTAAAAGTAAATTTTACCTTAGGACCCAGTATAAATATAATTTTAACTACAAATCAATATAAAAATTAAAACATGTACACTAAAAAACTGAAATGAAATATTCTATTAAATAATATCTATTTTTACTACTTGTAGCGTACCTTGATATTGCTTATTTTTCCTCTTTTCTTAATCCTTTAAATTAATATCATATATTGCTAAATGGGGCAAAGCTTCAGATTAGAACCTCTGGTCTAGATCACGCATTCAATGGATATTTATTAAATATTAACATGCTAGATTGCCAGGTGCTGTTGCAAGTTGAGCAGTAAATTAAATAAAAACAACTGCCCTCATAATGCTTGCAAATATGCAATACACATAATAAACTACATACAGTATGTCAGGAGACCAGCTGACACTGATGCCCCCACCCAGTTCCCAGACTTCACTGCTTTTGTATGCTCCTCCTCCCTCATCATTTTCAGGTACTCTCTCCTCCTTCACCATACGACCCTGCTTCCTTCTATTACACAGACCAGCTCCTGCATTTGTTGTCTTTGGGATTTTTACCAAAGTCACAGCATCTTTGTTTACCTACCAAGAGAAGTGCCTGTAAATTGACACTTTCCTCTCAAGAATCCCATAACCAGTAACAAATGGAAGTCAGCATGTACATAGTCCAATTCCTTCTCACTTAGATAGGATAACTGAGGCCTCTCCCAGTAATACTTACACTGGATTTCTTGACACAAATTCTACATCTGAGTAGCTCAAACTATGAATGAAGGCAAGAAGTGCTATGGTATTATGCAAAGGAACTTCTTTTAAATGAAGAGGCCAGGGAAGGCCTTACTGACAGGAAACAAGTGGTATTTGAGTAAAGACCTGGAGGAGATAGAGGAGAAAGACATATGGCTATAAGGCAGGCACAGGGAACAGCTGAGTCAATGGCCCAGAAGCAAGAGTAAGTTGATAAGTGGATTGAATGTGTGCTTGCCTACCTCATATGTTAAAGTTCAGATTACAAATGTGATGGTATTTGGAAGGTGGGTTTTGGGAGGTGATTAGGTTTGTATGAAACTGTAAGGGTGGAGCCCCCCTCATTATTGGATAAATGCCTCTATAAGGAGATAAACGGAACCCAAGCTTTCTCTTTCCTGTAAGGATACAGTAAGAAGCTAACTGTATAGGATATGCTATGTACCCCCAAGTCCTCATACTTTTGATGGGGCTGAGTCTGATGCTTGTGGTCAGTTTGTTGTCTAGCACCAGGATTAATGACGTGACTGCTACACCCACCCAGAGTGGAGCTGAGATACAGTATAAGGGAAGGCGGGTCTTCCTCTTGCTTGCTTCCTCTTCCGCCACCCTCTCTCGCCAGCGCGGATTGCAGCTTGCAGCTTGCAGCCGCCATGAACTGTAGCCCCGTCATCCCATGCTGCCTTGGAGCCCACTTTATGGACTGAAACTCCAGAGAAACTGTAAGAATAAACCTTTCCTTCCCTAACTTTGGGCGTCAGGTATTTTGTCTCAGCAACGAGTGAAAAGTAACTAAGACACTAACCATCTGTGGTCTAGCAACGAAATCCTCATCTGGAACCTGACCAAACTGGCACCATGATCTCTGAATCCATGCCTCCAGAATTATGAGAAATAAATGTTTGTTTGATAAATCATAGTCTGCAGAATTCTGTAATAGCAGCCCAAATTAACTGAGAAAAATAATTGCAGTATACTGGAAAAAATAGAGTAATGAGAGTGTAGATCAGAGGTACAATAGTCAGATCTAAGTAGGTGCTTTTGACTCTAATATTTCATTTTATGACTATATTAAGGATTAAGGGTTACAACATCTGGAAATATGATTCAGAAATATGGCTCGCTGTTTAATGTAGGAAATGGCATGACAAGTAGAGAAGCTGGTGGAGGCAGCTACGTGTGAACATATCAGTACCTCCATGCACATGCATCTGTGGCTTTGTTAGACTAAATTTTCCACACTGACTTGTGCAGTTTCCTGTTTTTAATCAACTTTGGTTGCCAAGCCTCAAGTGCCTTAGAACTGTTCCTATTCCAGATCATCAGCTGAACTTAACTTTTCCCATGTTTTTCCTGCTCCAATGGAGTGGCCTTTGGGCATCAGTTTCATCTAAAAATTGCTCTACCAATTCTAACCACCAGGGACACCATCTTGCTCATTTGGAAAAAAGCAAGCCTTCCCTTTGGTAGGACTAGAAGAGTATCAAAAGTATCAAGGATGTTGAGCAATAACATGGGGTAGGGGGAGGGAATTCTATTACTTTCCTAGAGTCACATTTTAGAGAAGAGAACCCTAGCAAAATGGGAATTTCAGTTCTCAACCATCATTAATTATACAAAAACCTCTCCTTTATTTTGTCTTCAGTTTCTTCCATTAACATTTTAGCTGTCTTTCTTTTCATCTTTTATCTCTTTGCTTAAATTTATTCTCAAGCATCTTTAGGTGTTACTATAAATGGGATTGCTCTTGATTTTCTTTTCAGATAGTTCATTTCTAAATGTTAAGAAATACTACTGATTTTTCCCATTAGTTTAAATAAACTCCAAAGAACTTCCTTAGAACCTCAGAAAAAATCTTTTTCATGCAACAGTCCTTTATAGACTGAAGAAAACCGGCTTGCTTTCTCTCCTGTTTTCCTGGATCAAGCCATGATCAAGTCTATAGGTCATTCCTTGTGTGATGAGATTTCTAGCACTTGCACATAACTTAGAGAATGGACTTGTCATTAGTATTAGCTTTAAAGTTTATTTACTGCATATCCAATGCTGTTCTAAGTGAATTAACATCAATTACCTAATCTAATACTTGAAATAGTACTGTAAAGGAGTTATACTTTATTTCCACGTCCATGGATAGAAGAGTAATATGAAACACAGAGGTTCTTAATTTGCCAAAAACACATAACCGCTAAATAATGGAACCAGTCACTCAGACTGTTTAGTCTGACCTCAGAGATCTTACTACTCAGGACCACTCCATTCTGTCACCTCTCCGTTAACAAGGCCATGGTTAGTTAGTAAAGTCCAGACAAGACTCAGATCTCTTGTGTCCCAGACCAGTATTCTTCCCTCTACTTCACATTATCCTAAATATGGATAGAATGTCCTTGGGAAAAATGGGGAGCCCAGGAATGCAGAAGTGGGGTACAGAATTTCCAAATCCAGATTCCCAGAGGAGTTGTTGAGTTTTTGCTTCAGTCACCAAAAGGAATCAATCCTAATGATAAATTTAGTCAGGAACATGAACTCTGGAAATAACACGAAGTTCTTGCTTCAGAAACACTGAAACTCTCCCCAATTCCCACGCTGAGACACCAGGGAAGTCAAAACTTGGCAAAGTCTTCACCTTGAACCAAGAAGGAAGTAATGGCCTCCAGCCACAGACTCTTGTCACCTGAGGCTGTTGAGATGGTGAAAATTCTATGATGAAAGCTTCCTTTGTGTAGTGTTTTCCTTTTCCCTCAAGGAATACAAGGTGGAATAAGGAAAACAGGATGGCCTATGGTCACAAAGCTAACCCTGAAAGATTTAATCAGGAAAGTGAACTTTGGGGAAGGGATCAGAAGGCAAAAAAACCTTAGAGAATGGAATCGAGGAGAGAAACAGAGGTGATGGTTGTCCGTAGTACTGTTTCATAGTAGTGGTCAGGATGATCCAATTAAAATGAAAGTCAGTTCATGTCACTCTTCAAAGTCCACTGGCTTTCTTTCTTCTGCAGAAAGACCCTGTTCCAGAAAGATGCTGTGTATTATAGCCTAGGTTTTGAACATTCCTCAAAGGTCCTTATGCTGAAGGGTTGGTTTCCAGTCATGGTGCAACTGGCAGGTGATGAGACCTTTAGTAGGTGGGAGGGGGCTATTAGGATGGTTAGAGGACAGGATAATGTGATGGATGGGCTCAAATGTAGTAGAATGAAGGCTGGAGGTCAAAGGATGTCATTGTAATGTTATTGTACCACAATTTACTTAATCAGTTCATATTTTGTACTTCTAGGTTGTTCTCAAGATTTTACTTCTATAAATAATGCCATAATAAACATAATGGTGACAAATGTGGAAAGAGATTTTGCCTTTGGGGAATTCATTTCCTTAGTCTCAAATTACAGGTGAGGCATAATTAGGTCAAAGGGCAGGCATGTTTTTACAAGTCTTGAACTTATCTTTCTTGATTGCTTCAACTGTCAGTGTTCTCTATGGCACATTTTATTTTCATTCAGGAACCCAGATCTGGACACTTTTTTTAGCCTTTCCCCTCTTACTGCCTCAGTGTATGCCCATTGTTTGCTTTTTCCTCTTTAGTATCTCCCTGACTAGGTTCACTTTGCTTACATCAGAATTAAATGCTTCCCTTTGAAATCTGATTACATCAGTCCCCAAAGTAAAAAAATTAGTGATGCTTACTTTTCACAAAATAAAGCTAAAACAGTTTAGTTTCTGATTATTTTATTAGGCTTTTGAGAGTTGGGTCAATAATTATGCATAGTGTGTTTGAATGTACCGTCCCTTGTTGGAATGCTGTTTCTCCCAATTCTCATCTACTTAAAACCCTCCTGGTTCCTGATCTTCAGCTCCTTGTGCTTTCTTCTTCAAGCTGTGCCTGATCACTCTGACTCTGAAAGCTCTCTGCTTGCTTCTGCCATATAGCACTTGTAAATATGTTTGTAATGCCTTTGCTTTTTTCTACTCCAGGGATCTCTGTGGCACTGATATGAGTGGATTGTGTGTGCACATTATTTGGTAAATTATAAAACATTTGTAAATATACAAATACTATTATTAGACAGTCTTTCCTTCCTTCTAAGGAAGTCTACACAGTGGGTAAGCAAAGAGCTAAATACAACCAACCATTTTGAGAATCGGAATAGGAATAATTTTCTCCATGGGGACATGCAGTAGGAAGATGCTAAAAGAGCTGGTCTGTTGCCTGATAAGAACTCACATATCCTAAACCCAGGAGGGAGGAAAGGGCACACTGAGCAAAGTGCAGTGGTGGTTACTCTGTAATAGCTACATGAATTTCTTTAGATGACTGCATTGTGAGTCTTCCTCTCAAAATGTAGTCCCTGGATCAGGTACATTGACATCACCCAGGATCCTTTAAGAAATATAGAATCTCAGATCTACCCCTATCTTCTGAGTCAAACCTTGTAGTTTAAAAAATCCCCAAGTGGTTCATATGTACTTTCAAGATCGAAAAGTTATCTAATAGAGAAATGATCTCCAAGGTTTTAGCTCATTGTCTCAGCGTTAGAATCAGTATGAGCATTTCTTTCAAAATACATAATTTCTATTTATAAATTATCTATTTGTAATTTTTCAGACTATATTAAAAGTTCATGAAGGTAGAAATTTTAAAGAATTAGAATTATGCAAAAATATTTAAACTAATTAGGAACATAGAACCATCTTTTTTGCTAATATTTTAACATATTCATGAGAATCACTATGCTTCAGTTTTAAAAAAAGATGTTGGGTTAACATATTCTAGACAGTGATTTAAAGACAAGGTCCTAAATTCAATTTCTCAGTTTTAACATGTAGTACACAAAATGTAGTTTGGAGTTTTTTTCCAGAAACACTTATTTACTAGTTTATTAAAAGATCATGTTTATTAGGGTGTTAACTAAAAAAATTCATATGTTATGGCTTGTATATAGATGTTCTCTTAAACCTCATGAGTTCATAGATGGGGCTTTTTGGATGTGGCTGGATCTAGGTTTTGAGCTACTGCAATTAGTGTTATGTACTGCTAGATTAGTCCACTAATTGATTTATTATAGTTCTGGATGTGGATAGTAAGAAAGTCCATCCTGGGTGTAAGTGGCATCATCCAATAGCCTTGTAGCCTGGGTGGGATCAAAAGGAAAGGAAGGCTTGCTGCTTGATGCCTGCTGCCTACTGTGCCATGAACTGTTTCTCCTCTGCAATGGCTCTCTGACATGTCACCCTGCCTTGGAACCAGCTGACTGTGGACTGAAACCTCTACAAACTGTGAACCAAAATGAACTTTGCCTCCATTAACTTGTGGGCATCAGGCATTTTGTCTCAGCAATGAGAAAGTATGCAAGACATCATACATTTTAGTACACACTTGGAGAAACGCCTAAAACAGAAAAGGTTCCATAAAGACAGTTAGATGCAGAAGCACTTTATCACTACCCTATCCAAATTCTTTTAAGATCTTCTGTTGTCAGCCCTTCAATTTGCTATGGCTGGAAACTACTGATCTCTTTTCCATTCCTAAAGTTTTATCTTTTCTGGACTATCACATAAGTATAATTGTAAAACATGCAGTTCTTTGAACTGGCTTTTTTATTTAGCATCATACATTCAAGATTCACATTTTGTGAACAATTTTCTTCTATGAAAGTAAACATGGGAGATTAAAAATGAACCAGCACCTATTATGTATCATAACTATATATCCATAAAAATGAAATGGTAAGTTAATGTTTAAATCCAACAACTTTTCTATTGCTTTGCCATGAGATAAGTAGCAAACATTTTCATATTCTCTATTTTATAGCAACGTGTTGTTAAGTTTCATTTTTAAAGATTTTGATTTTATGAAATAAGGTATGTTGATGATACATCTCTAGCACATAAATGACTAATCAGGAAGTGAAAGGACCTGGTAACCCCTGTGTTTGCTGAACTTCTTTCATTTTGGGGGTACATTTCATAGCTACTTCTGGTACTAGTGTTGAGCTAATTTGAGAGTTGAGTGAAGACACCATTGCCAACCCCAGTGCTAAGTATTAATACAGCTATTTCTTTTTTCTTAGAAATTATTTTCTTTCTTCAGTGTATTGGATCATGGTGAATAGCTAGGTCTACCTCTTTCAAAGGGCTGTGCTTTAGAACTGTAATTTCCAAACACAGCTAGGTATCAGAATCACATGAACTTGTCGTTTGAAGATACTTTGCGTGGCATGCTCCAGGCCTAGTGTCTCTAGGAAAGAAGAGCCTGGTAAACTGTACTTAACAAATTTTCCCAGGAGATTCTGATATAGTAACCCAGAGCTTTACAGTCAAAAATGTTCAAAGACAAGTGATTGAGTTCCTCATCACTCAAACTTTATTCCACAAACATCAATGTCACCTGAGACTTTGTTGAAAATGAGAGCTCTAGCTCCATTCTGGAACTACTGCCTCAGAACCTGATTTTAACAAGATCCCCAGGTGATCCCCATGTACATCAAAGTCTGAGAGGCTCTGCTCTAGCTGTGGATCCTAAACTCTATGTGATTGGATAGTGAGTGTTCTTCCTGAAGTCCCCACTGACACTGAGGAAAACTGACTCATACTTACATGTTTTCCCCTCTCTATTTTGTGCCGTGAGATATAACGATAGGCTTGTGTTACAACTTTCACTTTCCAGTTTTAAAACTGAGGAATCATATGACTGACAATACCCTGTCAAGTAAACCTCGAATTTGCTTTCCATTATCACACACACACATACACACACACACCCTTGTTGTAAGAGCATTTACCATGGGACCTACCCACCTAACAATATTGTAAGTATACACTAGAGTACTCTTAAATATGCATAATGCTTTACAATGTGTCTCTTGTAGAGCTTACTTATCTTGCACAACTGAAGCTCTATACCTGTTGAACAAAATCCCCCAATAAGTCTTCCCCTAAGCCTCTGGCAACCATCATTCTACTGTCTGTTTCTATGTGTTTGAGTGTTTCAGAAAACCTCATGTAAATAGAACAACGCAGTATCTTTCCTTGTGTTTCTGACTTATTCCATTTACTGTAAGGCACCAAAGCTTCATCTGTGTCATCACATATATTACAGAATTTTCTTCTATTTAAAGGCTAGATAGTGTATGTCTCCAGCTTGTATTCTAGCTTCCGTGTGGGGTTTCATCTTTAGGACCTTTGGGAGCCCCTGGTTGTCTCGCTGGGTGTTAGGCATTCAAAATGGGTAGAAGTCATGTCACTGGATAATTTCTTTAGGAATAAACATGCTGCAAATCTGAAAAAAAAAGATAGTATTCCATTGTAAGTATATGCCACATTTTCTTTATTCATTCATCTATTGAGGGGCATTCAGGTTGTTACTATATCTTAGCTATTGTGAAAAATGCTGCAATGAACACGGAAGCGTAATAGATCTTTGAGATAATGATTTTATGTCTTTAGTTAATATATACAGAAGTGTAATTGCTAGATCATGTGTAGTTCCATTTTTCATTTTTTGGGAACTTCGGTAGTGTTTTCCATAGTGTTTGCTTCATTTTGAATTCCTACTAAATTTGTGCAAGTGTCTCAGTTTGTCTACCTCCTCACCAATTGTTATTATTTTTTAATATTAGTCATTCTAACAGGTGTAAGGTAATAACTTATTGTGGTTTTTATTTGTATTTCCCTGATAATTAGTATGTTGAACACTTTTTCATTTATCTACTGGAGATTTCAATGCTTTCTTTGGAAAAATATCTATTCAACTATTTTGATTTTTTGATTAAGGTTGTTACTTTTTGCTATTAAGTTGTAGGAGTTCCATGTGTATTTTGGATATTATCCCTTAACAGAGATATGAATTTAGATATTTTTGTCATCCTCTATGTTGCTTTTTTATTTTATTGTTTCCTTTTCTGTACAGAACGGTTTTAGTTTAGGTCTTTGAAAATAGAACAAAGACAATGAACACTTTCCAGAAATAGTGTTTGTGTATATATTTAAATACAAAATTTTATATATCCTTCTAAGGA
The DNA here is from genome assembly GCA_004363535.1 of Dasyprocta punctata. NCBI lineage: Eukaryota > Metazoa > Chordata > Mammalia > Rodentia > Dasyproctidae > Dasyprocta > Dasyprocta punctata. The sequence goes on from RJWM01035264.1 coordinate 15,333, forward strand.
GTTCAGAGACTTCTGAAACTTTTCCATAGGTTTAGGTTGAGAACGCCTGTATTAAATGTCTAGGAACCGTTTAGCCCTAACATTCTCTAGTTATTTGAAGAGAAAAATTAAGACAGTAGGTAGCTGAAATATTCACAAAATTAGTAGCTTTAAATGTGTTCAATGAAAACCAATGAGCAGCCTTCATCTTTTGCTATTTTTAATTTTATATGTAAGGAAATTTCCTAGAATGTCAATGAATAGGCATTGGCCTTTTTATGTTTATTCCTTTTTATAGCCAAATAGTATTCCTTTTTATATATATAAAGCATTTTGTTTAATTCATTCATTCATCCACCTACAGACACTTGTATTGTTTCCACTTTTGGCTACTGTGAATAAGTTATTTAAATTTTGCCTTCATTTCTTCACTGTAAAGTTAAGACAGTAATTAATTAATTTTAGGGTCACCACGATCATGTGCCTGGCTACATACACTGAAAGTATTGGAAGCTTTTATTTGGGGAAAGAAACAGAATAAGCTATTAAAATAGGGCTCTAGTTAGTTTACAGACAGGATATATGTTCCCATTTATTTTTGATAAGGAGAAAAACAAGAAAAACAATGATACAAAATTTCAAAACAAGATAACAGGAGAGTAATAATGGTTGATATATTGTGTGTTGTTATTTTCAAAGTAGTTGTTTAGATTACAATCACAAACCTTTATTTTTCAGTGAACAAGTAGAAATTAGCAGTATAACTATCTTAACTATTATTTATGTGTATGTATTTTTTTTCTTTTCCCTTCCTTCTTTTCTCCATCCCCATATCCCAGCTTCTCTTTCCTTTTAAACAGTTTCTTCCCATTTCACAATATCTGGTGTACAGGTTGAATCTTATTTACTCTTTCTGCTTCTTACACTAGGGAGACAATATGGTGTTTACACATTTGAGTCTGACTTATTTTATTTATGAGTATGGTTTCAAGTAATATCCACTTACCTACAAAAAGTCTAAGATTTATCCTTCTTTATGACTGAGTAGTACTCCATCGTATAAAAATACCACATCATTTTATCCATTCCTCATTTGATGGGCATATGTGTAGCTTCCAAGATTTAGCTATTACAAATTATGCTGCTATAAATATGGGTGCACATGTATCACTGTGGTATGATGTTTTTAATTCTTCAGGGGAAAAACACAGAAAGGGAATATTTGGATCAAATGGGACCTCTAATCCTAGTTTTTTGAGGCATCTCCATACTGATTTCCAAAGTGGTTGTACCACTGTACAGTCCTACCAACAATGGAAAAGGATTCATTCATCCCCACCAGAATTTGTTATTGGTTGACTTCTTGATGATAGCTATCCTTTCTGGAGTGAGATGAAGTCTCATTGTTGTTTTAATTTGCATCTCACATGACCAACAATATTGAACATTTTTTTCATATATTTATTTGCCATTTGTATTTCTTCATCCAAGAGGTCTTTATTCATCCCAGATGCCCATTTTTGCATTGGGTCTTTTAGGGGGGGCTGATTTTATTCAATTCTTTAGAGGTTCTACATAGAAGTCCTTTGAGAGACAATTGGCTAAAATGTTTTCCCACTCCGTGGGTTGTATTTTCATTCTGTTGGTGATATCTTTTTATGTGCAAAAGCTTTTTAATAAGATGAGATCCCAGTTATTGATTCTTTAAAGTACTTCCCGTGCAGTTTGGTTTTTGTTCATGAACTCTCTGCCTGCACCTATGTCTTCAAGATTTCAATTTACTTTCTCTTTCAGTAATTTTATTGTTTATATTTTAATATTTGATCTTTGATCCATTATGACTCTAGTTGGGTGCATGATGATGTACATGAGCCTAGTTTTAGTCTGCAGGATGTAGACTTTTCCACCAGCATTTATTAAAGTGGCTTTCTTCCAGTGAACCTGTTTGGTTAGTTTGTCAAAGATAAAGCGACCTAGTGTGTTTGTAGTTGTGTCTTCATCTTCTAATCTGTTCCACTGATCCTCAAGTCTGTTTTTTTTTTTTTTTAACAAATACTATGCTGATTTTATCAAAGTAACTTTGAAGTATAATTTCAAGTTAGGGATTGTGATGCCTCCTGCCTTGCCTTTGTTTCCCAGAATTGCTTTTGCTATTCTAATCCTTTACTGGTTCCAAAAGAACTTTAGGAATTTTTTCTTTAGTTCTGTGAGGTATGCTAATGGTATTTTGATTGAGATTGCCCTAAATCTGTATAGCAATTTGGGAATATGGCAATTTTCACTATGTTGGGTCTTCCCATCCTTGAGCAAGGGTTATCTTTCTATTTTCTGATATCTTCTTTGATCTCCTTTTTCAGAGTTCTGTAATTCTTAATACATAGTTATTTTACTTCCTTTGTCAGATTGTTTCTAAAATATTTATTTTTGGATGGTATTGTGAAGGTTGTGGTTTCCTTTATTTCTCTCAGTAAGTTTTTTATTTGTATATACAATGCTATCAATTTTTAGGTATTGACTTTCTATCCAGGTGTGCTCCTGAATTTGGTTATTAAATCTAGGAGTCTTTTGGTGGAGTTTTTGGAGTCCTTTATGAAACTATCATGTCATCTGCAAATAATGACAGTTTAACTTCTTCCTTTCCTATTCTTATTCCTTTTATTTCTCTGTCTTGTCTAAATTCCCTGGCTAATGTTTCCAGAAATATATTGAATAGAAGTGGTGATAGTGGACATCCTTTCAAAAGCTTTTCTGCATTTATGGAGATGATCATGTGCTCTTTGTCTCTGGTTCTTTTGATATGGTGTATTACATTTATTGATTTGTGTATATTTCCTGAATTCTTGGGATGAATCCCACTTGATCATGGTGCATAATCTTCTTAATGATTTGCTGCATCATGTTTGCTAGCATTTTATTGAGAATTTTTATATCTATATTCATTAGGGCGATTGGCCTGTGGTTCTCTTTTTCAGCTGAGTCTTTCTCTAATTTTGGTGTCAGGGTAATACAAGCCTCCAGTAATGAATTAGAAAGCATTGCTTCCCTTTCAATTTCATTAAAGTATTTGAGTAGTATTGGCATTCAACCCTCTCTAAATTTCCTGTATAGTGCAGCAGTGAATCCATCAGAACCCAGACTTTTCTTTGCTGGTAAGTATTTAATTACATTTTCAATTTCATTAACTGATAGTAGGTTATTCAGAATTTTCATCTTCTTGATTCAGCTTTGGGAATTCATACATATCTAGGAATCTGTTCATTTCTTCAGTGTTTTCTATCCTATGAGAATACAGATTTTCAAAGTAGGTATACATGATCATCTTAATTTCCATGGGATCTGTAGTGCTCTTTTCACTCCTCAGCACAAGAATCTAAGTCATTTCTTTCCTTTTTTATAAGGTTGGTTAAGGGTTTATCAACTTCATTTATTCTTGCAAAGAACCACATCTTTGATTCATCAGTTTTTTGCCTTGTTTTCTTAGTCTCAACTGCATTAATTTTTTCTCTTATCTTTATAATTTTTTTCCATTTTATGGGCTTTGGGTTTGTCTTGGTCTTCTTTATCTAGAAGCTTCAGGTGCAGCATTAGGTTGTTTACTTGTGTTCCTTCTGTTTTCCTGATGTGAGACTTCACAGTCATAAATTTCCCTCATAGGACAGTTTTCATTGAATCCCACAGGTTCAGGTATGTTGTATCTGCATTTTCATTCAATTGTAGGTATTGTTTAATTTCTTTTTTAATCTCATCTGCAACTTATTGGT
>RJWM01035265.1:0-18809 GCA_004363535.1 Dasyprocta punctata
CTCCGCCTACCTCAGCCTCCCAAGTGCTGGGATTAAAGGCGTGCACCACCACGCCCGACTTCCCCAGCCTTTGTAAAGGTCTTACTAAATTGCTAAGTTGCCCAGGTTGGGCTTTAACTTTCTGTCCTCCTGCCTCAGTCTCCCCAAGTGCTGGGATTGCAGTCATGTGCCACCATACCTGGCTTACAAAAAAGGTGATCTACTAAAATATTTGCCCCAAGGCAATTTGGTCTCAAAAGGAACATTTTTTACTAGCGCCTAGAATTAGGGCTGAAAGTGTAACCCAGGGTGGTAAAATGCATTCCATGCATGATCAATGCTCTGGGTTTGAGCCTCAGCACAAAACAAAACAACAACAAAAAAAAAACTAAATTGTTTAAAAGTATAAATGCAGCGATCGCTATGAGGCAGGTTCTGCAAGCTGCTAGATGTGCAATGTGAACAGGACACCCACCTTGCCCTGAAGGAAAGGTGAAAGGAACAGGAGACTCAACATAGTAGCAGCAGATGTGATAAGCTTTGACAGGGGACGGTCAGAGTGCGGCCACAGCACCTGCCCCAACAAACATCGATTCTTTCCTTTAAAGAACATTAATAGTTTCCGAAGACAATACTGAGAGCAAATTTCATGACTTCTAGTTACGCTTCTCAGCGGTGATCTGAAAGGGCTAAGAGCCACTCGACTTTGTCACCTGGATTCTGAAGCAATTAAGATGTTGAGTGCCAGGTGTGTTGCTGCGTTGTACCCATTAATCCCAGCACTCCAGGAGGCTGAGGCAAGAGGACTGCAAGTTCCCCAGGCAACTTAGTGACTTACCAAGACTCTGTCTCAAAATTAAAAATACATAAAATTTAAAAAAGAGCAAGAAACAGAAGGGTAGAGACCAAAGTATTATTGACAAAGGGACAAAGGCCAGGGTGGAAGTCAGAGATTCTTCTTGTGAGCAAGTGACTTCTTAATACTTTATACTACTTAATGCCCAAATGGAGCAGACAGCTTATAAACCTTGTAGAGGACAGAGTGCTAAGCTCACTCTCCAGAGGGGAGAAAGGAGGGAAAGGGTCAGGCTGTGGATGTCTGCTTTCCCTTTTCCAACTCCCCACATGAGTAAGAAGAGAGAGAAAGGCCATGGCAGGAGACTCCCACAAGTCTGTTCTGTGATCTCTTACAGGATCTAGTGCTCAGCATGTGAGAAGCCCTGGGTTCAATCTCTAGCACCAAACAAACGAAAAGATATTTGACCTACAATTTAACTTAAATTGAGTTTAAATAAGAATACTGGTGGGGTGAAAAGGGTGTCCACTGGTACCTATCCCAGGACCCTGTGGTCGCTGAGGAGACCTAGGTGACGATGTGGCATATTCTGGTGTGATGGGGGAAGACGAGTGCTTTTGCTCCTGGGACTAAATCTGCTCCAGTTGGCCACAAACCTACTCACTGACTGTGAGGCTGGTGACAGAAGCTGGGAGGAAGTATGGGTGAGCTATTGGGATTGGGCATGAGTGGTTTCCGGTCAGATCTCTGATGCTTGTCTTTTTTGATACCTTTTTGTGTTTGCAGTTGCTTAGTGACTTTTGTTTGGCTGTTGAAGGAAATACTATTCAGAGAACATAGGTCTTTTCCTTGATGTGTTAGGGGAAGTGGAGGAGCTACTTTAACTTGCCCTGTGGGAGCTGTTTACTGGCCACGTGACTCATGAGGCTGTGTGAGCCTGTTTCCTCACCTGGAGAACGGGTGTGACTTTCAGGGTGGCAGTGAGGTAAAATCAAGCACATAAAACAACAGATGGGCATGGTGACTCAAGACTGTAATTCCAGCCCTCGGGAAGTCTGAAGCAGGAGGATCTCAAGTTTGAGGTGAGCCTGAGTAATTTAGCAAGAAAGACCCTGTCTTAAAATTTTAAATGAGGGTGGGGACTGAAGTTGTAGTTCAGTGGTAGACTACCCCTCCGTTTGCTTACCAATACCAGAAAAAAAGTAACAAGGTTTCTTGGTTGGGGGGATGACCAAAAGGTTCTGGAAATGGATTGTAATGACAGTTGCACAATATAGGGAACATATTTAGTGCTACTGAATGGTACACTTAAAAGGGTAAGATTTGTGTTATATATAATTAGTACAATAAAAAGAATCATGGTGGCTACCACAGTGCCAGACCTATCTCTGTACCTATCTCTGTGATTCCTTCTCTGTCCTGTGAGTGACGCTGTATCATCGAATCATCCAGTTCTGTGGAATACTATACACGGAGAAAAGTGAATGGATCAAAGCATGCATACCATCTTTAAGGTGCCTCTGTAAACTTGTCTGTACAGCAATACCCCTGAATGCCCTGAGCTCTACATTCTCAGGTTTCTCCCTCTAAACTGCCAATATTATTCATTCCTTCAGGATAATGGGTTTTTGTTTATTGCATGGAACTAGAGCTTAAACCTAGAGGGCTTTTGCACAGAGCTACATCCCCAGATCTTTTTATTATTTTTAATTTTGAGGCAGGGTCTTGCAAAGACACTAAGTTGCTCAGACTGAGCTCGAACTTTCAATCCTCCTGCCTTAGCCTCCCAGAATGCTGGGATTTTAGGCATGTGCCACCCCGCCCAGGTTACGATGGTTTCGTAGAGCACAAATCTACTGTAGGATGTAATGTAGAGAGCAGCAGACAATATTGCGCAGCTAAGGGATATCATTTTCTTACAAGGTATTTGGCCAGTAGAGGAATTTTGAGAGACATCACATTTCCAAAGCATTTTCTGGCCAAGGAGTTCAAACGGCAGTGCTGTCCTAATACTCTTAGGGAATAAGAATGATTGCCTCCTTTCTAAGCAGGCTTCCTAGGTTTAGGAATGAAGGATGGTAGCTACAGCAAGTCCATTGGTGGATATTTCTTTGAGGAAATCAGGAATCTCTGAGTTAACACTAGGTTCGGCCCCACCTTGGATCCATTCACTGGGATCCAAGAGGGCAGGCAGCCTCGGCTTCATCAGGTCCCATGAGAAGGACCTGACATGTGGGTGCTGCTGAGCCACTCCCAGGCCAGTGAGTTGGTGGCAGAGTCACCACGTCACATTCCTTCTGTGGTCAAGAACAAGCAAGTTGATAGGTCAGGCTTAAATTTCCTTTATGTATAATTAGTGAGTAGAAAGTATTACAATTCCAGTTCTAGCCAGTGTGGTGGCACATGCCTATAATCCCCTCACTTGGGAGGCTGAGACAGGAGGATTGCCAGTGAGTTCAAGGCCAGCCTGAATTACAGAGAGACCCTATCAAAAAAAAAAAAAAAAAAATTCCAGTTCTACCTGCTGGTATGCATTTAATCCTAGCAACCTAAATTAGAAATGGATAGTTCCCTGAAATGGAATCTGTATAGAAGAAGAGACTTAAAAAAATTTTTTTAAACCAGACATGGTGGCATACACCTGTAATTCCAGCCCTTGGGAGGCTGAGGCAGGAGGATTACTGTAAATTCAAAGCCAGCCTGGGCTACATCATGAGTTCAAGGCCTGAAATACATAGCAAGACCCTGTCTCAAATGAAACGAAACAAAACAAAACAACTCACTTAGAAATTCTTTTAAAGTTTAAATATTAAAGAGTCCTGCACAAACCAAAACCAAAAAATCAGATAAAAACTTAAAGTATAAAATACAGAAAAGTTCCCATACTCTGAAGGTACAGCCTAGTGATTTTTCACAACCTAAACTCATGCAAACAGCATACAGGATCTATGAATAGATTACTACCTGCACCCCAGAACCCTGGCTTTTTGTTCCTAAAAGGACTTTTGAGGAGTTATTTTATGTACTTATCAGTTAAGTAGACTATCCCTACATAGACAACTATCCATTTTTATTTTATTTATTTCTATAAATATAAACCCACACTTAGAATATTGGGCAGATGCATTCATACTCTTGTGGCAGTGGAACTTGTCCTGTCTTTGTTCACTCGGTTCCCCTCACCTTCTTCTCCTTTCTCCTCATGTTCATCTCATTCTCCTGCACTCACTGCTGTTGTCACCTTGGGATGGGGGGTATTTATGCCTTGTCCCACTGAGCACATCCTGCCTTTCTGTGTGGACCCCAAGCCAGATGCAGCAAACTGTCCTTTAACAAAAGGTTTCCTATTTTTATTTTTTGGTGATACTGAGATTTGAACCCAGGGCCTCAGGCATACTAGGCAAGTGCTATACCATGAGCTACATCCTCACTCCATGCCATTTCTCCTGTGAGACGGAGATCTTGTTATGTTGCTCAGATTGGCCAGAGATCTTGGACTTAAGTGATTTTCCTGCCTCAGCCTCTGAGTAGCCTGGTATATGGCCAGAATTAGAGGCTAAGTCTAGTCTTTTTTTTTTTTTTTTGCAGCACCGAGGATTGAACTCACAACCTCGCACCTGCCAGGGCAGGTGCTTAAGCCACTGAGCCAAACTCCCGGCCCTGGTTTTTTTTTTTTTGAGGCAGGGCCACACTATGTAGCTCAGGGCGTCCTTGCGCTTGCGTTGTAGCCCAAGCCGGCCTTGAACTCACAACGCTCCTCCTACCTCAGCCTCCCAAGTGCTGGGATCAAAGGCGTGCGCCACCATGCCCGGCACTAAGGCTAGTCTTAAAATGATGTGCTTCTCACTGGGAAGAGTGAGCAGAAACTCTAAATGCTTTTTTTTTTCCTTCAGTGCTGGGGTTGGAATCCGGTGCCTTGTGCATCCTAGGAAAGTATTCTACCTGGGAGCCGCATCACCAGCAGAGTGGAAGGGAATCTGAAGCACAGTGTGACTGACTTGGAGTTCATTGGGTCAAATGTGAATTGATCCCCTTCTTAGTTCTTGATTTTATTTTGACATCCTCTACCTTGCCCCAGTAGTACATATTGTTTGTGGCCTTTCTGATCCTGTCCATGAATTCTAAGGTATGAATTCCTGCATTAATGTATTTCTTAGGGTATGTTCATGCTTGAATGGTGGGCTGTTCACAATACAGCAAGAAAAAGGCCTCTTAGATTGTCTCAGGTCTGCTCAAGCTTGGAGCCAGAGCTCCAAGTCTAATTACAGCCGAGATGAACCCCCTCCTAGGGGGGCACAGCACTACACTGTGCATGTGGACTTGACCCAAGCCAGACTCTGGCTTCCAGGAGGGAGGAGAACAGATGGCTGTGTCCTCTCTCTCCTCTTGCTCTCTCTGCTTGATGCATTCAGCTTCAGTTCTTTTCTTTTCTTTTTTTTTAGTACCAGGGATCGAACTCACAACCTCACACCTGCCAGGCAGGCGCTTCAGCTTTGGTTCTTAAACTGAATCAAGGAGCCCTCTATCTTATTCATTGTCTTGGCCTTCCTTGCAGCACCAGGGATTGAACTCACAACCTCACGCCTGTCAGACAGGAGCTTAAGTCACTGAGCCAAACTCCCGGCCCTGGTTTTTTGAGGCAGGGTCGCATTATGTAGCTCAGGCCGGCCTTGCGCTCGCGTTGTAGCCCAAGCCGGCCTCGAACTCACAATACTTCTCCTACCTCAGCCTCCAGAGTGCTGGGATTAAAGGCGTGCACCACCACACCCAGCGTCTTGGCCTTTCTACTCGTGTCAAATCCCAAGGAGGTGGAGTGTGTACTCATACACCCCCAAGCCTTCCAGAAGCCGCAACTCGGGAGGCCAAGTGGGCTTTGCCAATGTGGTGCAGGTCTTACACACACGGCAGCTGCACTGCTCCAGGAAACCTGTGCTCTTCTTTGACAAAAGCCTCATGATTTATTAAATAAGCCATAAGGTGAATGCACTGGAGGAGAACACCTTGCTTCCAGTTTGTCTGGAAGATGTGCTAAAAGCCTAGTTTCTGGAATGAATTCGTATTGCTTTGTTTTGTCAAATTTTCTTATTTGATGTCTATCAATAATTTTTAAAAAGTTCAAAGGGATCAATAATTCTACAACAATAGAACATTTGGTAATGTTCTGTAACGTATTAATAATTCTTTTTGGTGCCTAAATTTTTCTCTGCAAATTCACCTGACAGCATATCTGGAAGCTTAATGGCATAGCAGCCAGCGTAGCTAATAATCCAGAGCATCACTGCACCTCAATGATAAGTCATACCACAAATAAACACTGTATGATATAATTATCTCAACAATATTAAAAATTCAGACATATCAGCTTTTCCTCTTGAGGGTCATTATTTTCCATTACTCTAGCTTGTACTTACAGTATTTGGTGATGCAACCCTAGAGGGATTTCAACTGTAAGTCTAGACAACTTAGACTTTTTTTTGTGTGTGTGGCACTGGGGATCGAACTCAAAACCTCACACCTACCAAGCGGCTGAGCCAAACCCCCAGCCCCAGTTTTTTGAGGCAGGGTCGCACTATGTAGCTAAGGCCAGCCTTGCACTTGCGTTGTAGCCCAAGCCGGCCTTGAACTCACAACGCTCCTTCTACCTCAGCCTCCTGAGTGCTGGGATTAAAGGCATGTACCACCACACCCGGCTTAGACAATTTAGACTTAAGGAACGGACCAGACGAATTGGCAAACTGTGGCCCATAGGCCAAATTCAGCTTGCTGCCTTTTCTTTTCTTCTATTTTAAACAATTATGGTGAAATATATGTAACATGAATGTATCACGTTAACTATTTTTAAGACTACAGTTCAGTGGCATGAAGTACATTCATAATATTGTGCGATCATCACCAGTCCCCATTTTTAGAAGCTCTGTACCAATTAAATTCTAACTCTTCATTTTCTCTATGCTCAGTCTTCTTTCAACATCAGTTCCATTTTCTTTCTGTGGGCATCCTCCCCCCTCACCCCCCACCCCAACATGCCCTTGGCAAGGTGAAGAATGAGTAAGGAGGTGGTCCTGCCTGGCAGGGAGGTGGCACTTCCCCTGAAGTCCCGGGGGCCCTTTCGGCCTTCCTGCTGCCAGACTCTGCTCTCCCCCCACCCCTGCCTTTGCAAGGGCACAGGACACATTCACTTAGAGCTCTGGGAGCAGAGGGGACCTTTGTCAGTGATACCAGAGAGATGGCATTGCAGAGGTGTGACGGTGACACAGGTGGTAAAAATAACTTACCAAGATCAGAGTAAGAAAAGATGAGAGTTTATTCAAATCAGAATACGCTGTCAAGAGGGATAATGGGCATTTGAGTTTCCAAGAGAGGCATCTGTCAGGGAAAGAAGTATTCTTTTGTTTGTTTTACAATACTGGGGATTGGACCCAAAGACACTGAGTTACATCCCAAGCCCTTTTTATTGTTTTTCATTTTCCTTTTATTTTTGATACAAGGTCTCCCTAAGTCATCAAGGGTGCAAACTTGTCACCCTACCGAATCCTGGGATTACAGGCATGTGCCACCATGCCGGCGGGCAAGCTTGGTGATTCCACATGTGGGAAAAGGTCTCAGTTGGCAAACAGAGATGTCAGAAATGCATTTTCCAGGGCATTCTGTTCCTTCTCAACTTTCCAGGAACACCTACATTGTAACTAAAGTTGTACATCAAAGGTATAGACCAGGGGTGGCAAATCTATGGCATGCATGTTATTTGTTTTTAAAATAAAAGATGTAGCCGGGCGTGGTGGCGCACGCCTTTAATCCCAGCACTCGGGAGGCTGAGGTAGGCGGAGCGTTGTGGGTTCGAGGCCGGCTTGGGCTACAACGTGAGCGCAAGGCCGGCCTGAGCTACATAGTGCGACCCTGCCTCAAAAGAACCAGGGCTGGGAGTTTGGCTCAGTGCCTTAAGCGCCTGCTCTGGCAGGCGCGAGGTTGTGAGTTCAATCCCCGGTGCCACAAAAAAAAAAAATAAATAAATAAAATAAAATAAAATAAAAGATGTTAGCTGGGTGTGGGCTGCCTCCCTGGCCACCTCCTCCCCACCCCGCAGCCAGCTCTTTGAAACGATCTGGAGGCTCCCAGCAACTTCACAGTCTGTCTTGGTTTGTTTCTTCTCTAGGTGGAGCAGGTGCTACTGGGGAGGCCACAGGAAGGAAAACAGACATAGAACTGTCCACTGAGAAAATATGTTCACAGTTGGTGCTTGTTCATCCTGGCTACTGCTCATCTGTTTGCCAAATCCTAGCTATTCTACTTGTGCTTCTTTGGCTGTCTTACCTAGGAGCCTGCTGGAGACGCAGCAAGTCCTCCCCATTGTTCTTTGGTTGTTTTTGTGGTACTTGAGATTGAACCCAGGGCCCTCTCATTGACCTATATCCCCAGCCCTTTTTTTATTTTTTATTTTGGGACAGGGTCTTGCTAAATTACTAACCTGTCCAGGCTTGTGACCCTCCTGCCTCAGTTTCCCAGAGTGCTGAGACTACAGGTGTGTGCCACCATGCCCAGATCCCACTGTATTTTAATAAGGTCCAAGATGATTTTTACACTTACTACCCTGTAAGAAGTCCAATTCTAAAACAAAATTGACTTTTATAATTAGAAAAATAGTATTTTTTTTAATGGTAGAACTTCCCCAGCGTGGTAGATTAACTAATGGTCAACTTGTTACATTCAGCTGAGCTGAGTGACTGTGGTACTGGGTGTGGAAGGCCCATCTGAGGATTGTTGTCAATAGCATAAAAAGAGAACTGGAGGGGAAAATGGTGTTGTTACACTGGCTTTCCTGGTACAAATTCAGCTGTTCTCACCATTGGAGAAGTTTGGGTCCTCGCTGTCACTGAGTATGACTGAGGTTCTTTAGGGGCAACTGTGGTCCTTACTTTGAGCATCGCTTTCTGGCTCCAGTACAGATTGCTCAGCCTACTGGCACCAACCCTTCATCCCACTGACACAGACCTTTTAGCTTCCACCACTGGCCTTTGGGCCTTCCCAGCGCAGATCCTTGCTACAGACTTACAGGAGACATTGCCATGGGCTCTAGGCCTCCAGCTGGACATTGCTGTGGGATCCAGGCCCTCAACAGGATTCTTTGGGTCTCTGATGTGTGCACAGATCTTCCACACTCTGCATTGACTATGGGAGAATATTATAAAATAATCCTATAAATTACATGTCCTGTATTAAATCTTTTCCCTTGTAAACCCTGACTACAATACCCAGTGACTCAGCTATCCAAATGTCTGGACTGTCAGGCTAGAAGCTAGGGACCATTCTGCATAGATTTTCATTTCCCTATCCTGGCAAATTGGCACACTCTGTAGTCCTACTAATTTGGGAAGCTGAGGCAAGAGGGTCACAAGTTTCAGCCAACCTGGACAGTTTAAAACAAAACATTCTTTCCTGTACAATTGCTGAGCTGTAGTGTAAGGATTTACCTTTCCTTTCTGTCTACCAGGCAGACAAAAATCCTCTGAAACACTTATGTCAGCAACTTTCAAGAAAAAAATTTAAACCAGCATATTAATTATATTCATTGATGATGACATTCTTGATGATTCTCATTTATTATAGGATGATGGGAACAAAATGACTGCTAAAATCCTAAGCCTTTCTAAGTGGGGAGATAATACATTAGACAGTAATAGAGGAGAAATACAACTCCCCACCTGTTAGATGTCAAATGTGCTGAATTCATTGTATCATAACATTGAGGAATGAAGTTACAAACCAAAGGAAGAAGTTAGGAGAGTTTTATTGGAAATAAGGAGAGAAGAATAGTTCTTGGATTTCCAGGTGGGGTCCCAAATGGGTGGCCACCAAAGGCCTTTGTCAGCAAAATCACAATGGGTCAAACTATCATCAACCTGTAAGATTACAAGTATAGCCACCTAGCTAATATTGGTCCAATAGGGATGTAGGCCATGCATCAAGGGTACACGGCAAGAAAAAACGCATTTTGGGGAAGGGATGAGTCCCGATGCTCTGCTCACCCACCTGTGACTGATGTCTATCTGGATTTCTGGACCAGGTAGGGCTAATTACAGTATAATCTCAAGTTATTGTTTGTCCCTCAGGGAGGTATGTAGGCCTGGCCATTGCGTCTTTATCTTTAGGCCTTCATCAGATGTGCCACCAGTCACAATTTCTTTCTTTCTTTTTTTTTTTTTTGCGGCACCGGGAATTGAACTCACAACCTCGCACCTGCCTGACAGGTGTGTAAGCTGGTGAGCCAAACTCCCAGCCCTGGTTTTTCGAGGCAGGGTCGCACTGTGTAGCTCAGACCAGCCTTGCGCTGGCGTTGTAGCCCAAGCCGGCCTCGAACTCACAACGCTCCTCCTACCTCAGCCTCCCGAGTGCTGGGATTAAAGGCGTGCGCCACCACGCCCGGCTCCAGTCACAATTTCAATGTCTGTGTTTTTGTGCTGACTTGAGAGCCATGTCCCTGTCTGACTGTCCATTAATTTCTATTTAACTTTGCTGCCTATAACAAGAAGTGGGTGCAAACAGAGGCAGTTCCAGGGAGAGATTTTAAAAAAAGGAATGCAGGAAATGACAGCAAGAATGAGTCATAAAGCTTTAGCCCCGCCCACCCATCCTCGCTCCAGAAAGCCTGCAGCATCTGCGCCTGCGCTGACTCAGCCCATCCATTCACTTCTGTGAAGAGTTAAAGGAAAGCGTGGAGGCCTCTTCTATTTCAGGATATGCCTACTACTTCCTAGTCTACACTGAGACAGGCATATGGGCTCCCCATACCCTGGCCTAGACTTTGTCACTGAAACTTTGTGAGTCTGGGCCAATTCCTTCCACGTGACAGGAAACCAGAATGAGCTGTCTCTGCAGAAAACAATATGTTCACAGTCCCAGCTGTCTGGTGATTTCTTCCATCCTTATTGGCTCTCCTCAGATGAAGGTGCTTTGTCTCTTTCTCTCCCTGCTCTTCTCAGATTCAACTGTAAAGTGCCGGAGGTTTCTTAAGGCTTGGTCCTCTGAACACCTCCTCTGTCTTTACATGCTCTCCTTTCTAATAACCACTTCTGTGACTTAAATAGCATGCATAATGCTAAGAACAGTACAGTTCCATTTCTAGCCTAGACAGCTGTGAACCTCACAGTGATGGAAAGGAAGAGTTCACCTTCACACACGTTACGTTTGAGCCGCTGGTCATTTATCCCACAGTCTCCTTGGTTTTTCATTTTGGTGTATCACAGATATCTCAGTCTTCATGTGTGCTCTGCTGAATCTCTCTGCTCTCCTAAATTTGCCTCCCATTTCAGCCTGTGGCCCACACAACCTGGTTTCATTGGCCTGGAGGCCATCTTTGACAGCTTCCTCTCCTACACCTCCTCACTAACCCATTAGCAGTCTTGTCACTTCTGCTTAAATTTGTCCACCTCTCTCCCATCTCTACTGCTCTACCCTTGTCTAAGTCACAATCTTCTCCTATCTGGACTACAGCACTTGCCTGCCATTCTGTCCTACTCTGGCCTCCCTATAATCTGTCATCAATCTAGCACCATCTTGCTCAGCCTTAAGAGATCACACAGATCCCCTGGTTAAAAGTTGACAAAGATGTCTCATTGCACTTTCAACAAAACTCAAGCTTCTGGGCCAGGGATTTAGCTCAGCAGCAAAAGCGCCTGCCTAGCAAGTGCGAGGTCATGAGTTGGATCCCTGGTACCAAAAACAAAACAAAACTCAAGTTTCTTAGCAATGCCTTGAAGGCAAAGTAGAATATTGAGCTTGGGTGCTGAAGTTGGATAGCTCGGGTTTATATCCTAGTTTTGTTATCTTCTATCTATAGAATTTGGGGCAAAGTTATTCATCTGTGCCTCAATTTTGTCCTCTATAAAATGCATAGAATGAGACTGTTTACCTGCTTCTTCACAGGAGGAGTGATGGCATCAAGTGGGTTAATGCCCACAGAGCAGGGGAGTGTGCCCATTGAAGGAGGATCGTAGAGCAGGGGAATGTGCCTGAACCTCTAGCTCTTCACCCTCGTCTCAGTCCCTACCCTCCTCGTTCCTAGCACTCCAGCCACACTAAGCGCCTCAGCTGAGAATTCTGTGCCACTGGGAACCTCTCCTTGTTCCCCACAAATAGTTCTGTGTCAGATTTCTGTTTCTGGCTTCAAGTCAGCTCCAGAGAGAGGCCATCCTTGACCATCCTTCCTAAATCAGGACCCTCAAAAAGCTGGTTCTTTTCCTTCATAGCACTGACCACCATTTTTACACATATATTTATCTGTCTCATACCTGTCTCTGTCACTCCCAGGAGAGAATGCCTTGTCTTGGTTTTATTGATGAGAGTGCTTGGTATTTTAATTACTAGGCACACAAGAAATATTGTGCAGCTCAGTGGTGGAGCATTTGCATGCAAGAGGCCCTGGCTTCAGTCTTCAGGACCACAAAACAAAAACAAAAACAAAAACTACTTGTGGAAAAACTGAATGAGTAAATAAATGCAAGTCTGGGCAACTTCTAGGGAATCAATTCTCTGGTGACCCACACTACTGAATATGCCTTTTCCCCCAACGTATTTTGCTAGTTCTATTCTAATTAAAAGCCAATTCTTTCTTTCTTTCTCTCTCTCTCTCTCTTTCTTTTTTTCTTTTCTTTTTCATGTATATTCCGGGGGTCGAACACTGCCCATCATGTACATTAAGCAGGCATCCTAGCACGGAGCTACACCCCCAGCCAAAGCCAATTCTTAATTTATTTGTATGTGTTTTTTATTTCAGTGCTGCATTTTTTCAGTCAGTGGATTCTTAGTACTCACCTCCACATGCTACGGGAATCTGCGTTGCGTTATTGCGCACCTTCGCAAAGACTGCGCTGCGCTACCTGACACCCTCACGCGTCCTTGCTGCCACTTAGGTTTCGCGGCGTGTCTGGCAGAGGGCGCTGCCGAGACGCGGCTGCAGCGGGGCGCAAGCGCAGAGCGGGGCGTCGCCGGGGACAGTGGAATGCAGTATTCCCTGACGACAGCGTTAGCGTCTGCTGGACGCTTTCCAGCTGCTAGGTGGCTTTGAATCGGGGTGAAAGGGGAGGCTTTTGGAAAAGACGGATTGCTTGTGTGTGTGTGTGTGTGTGTGTGTGTGTGCGCGCGCGCGCGCGTGCATCACTCAAAGATTCTGGTTCAACCGGAACTGGGCGGGTGCTGGGGCTTCTTTCAGTCCCCACTGATAGTGATGTTCTGGAGGCTCGGGACTCTTTGGTGGGAATCCCCTAGGGCGAGTTGGGGAGCCCAGAGAGAGGTGGGGCACCTGGTGCCCCCTCCCAGCCCTGGTGCTTTTTCCCTGTGTGACCTTTCGGTGTATTCTCCTGCTCGCACCTGAATGGAGTTAGTGAGGGAGCTGTGGTGCCTGCCTCGCACGGTTCCCACCTAAAGCTGCTGGCGTCAGTGTTCAAAACTTGTCAGGAAGGCTGGTTGTGGTGGCGCACGCCTGTATTCCCAGCACTAGGGAGGCTGAGGCAGGAGGATCTCTGCGACTTCGAGACCAGCCTAGACTACATAGTGAGTTTCAGGCTAGCCTGAACTGCATAGTGAAACCCTATCTTAAAAATACAAAAATAAATAATAAGGGCAGAGAAAGATTTCTGGGCCATCAGTTGGTTTCTCCATCCCTGTAGCGAAGGATACCGACCTTCTGGCCCTCTGGGAACTGAGAATGTTTAGTTTAGCTGCTTCTGCCTGTCTTTAGTTCCTTAGTTTTCTCCTGTAGGAGGCAAGTAAGAACTGTAGGAGATGGAAGTTTCTACTTAGAAGGGATTTTACCCAGCAACTAGTGAATGCATAATATGCTTTGCTTTTCTTGTAAATCTTTATTTTTTGTGGTGCTGGGAATCGAACCGTCTACCTGTTAGGAAGGTGCTGTGGTATTGAGCTATACCCCCAGATCCCCAGTGTATTTTTTTCTCTCCTCCCCCTCCCCCCTTCTTGTCTCCTGGTACTGGGAATTGAACCCAGGACCTTCCACTAGGATACATCCTCAACCCTTTATTTATTTATTTATTTGCACTGGGGATTGAACTCACAACCTTGCACCTACCAGGCAGGTGCTTAAGCCGCTAAGCCAAACTCCTGGCTCTAGTCAGGGTCACACTATGTAGTTCAGACTGGCCTTGCGCTCATGTAGCCCAAGCTGGTCTCACACTCACAACACTCCACCTACCTCAGCCTCCTGAGTACTGGGATTAAAGGCGTGCATCACCAAACCCGGCTCATCCTCAACGCTTTAAAGAGATTGTGTGTGTGTGTGTGTGTGTGTGTGTGTGTGTGAGACAAGGATTTAATAAGTTACTAAACTGCCCATGCAGGACTGTAACTTGTGATCCTTCTGCCTTAGCCTGAGATTACAGCTGGGAGATGCCACACCTGGCTTTTTTTTTTTTTTCCCCTTGAGACAGATTATCAATATGAAGTCTAATTTGGCCTCCAACTCGCAATCCTCCTGCCTCTCACTTGCAAGTGTTAGAGTTATGGGAGTGCACACCAGTCCCACTTTCTCCCACTATTATTTCTTAAATGAGGACACCGATTTAGAAAGGTTGAGACTGATTGGCATGAAGCTATAGGACTGTGATCTCATCAGCACACATTGTACCCAGAAAGCCTTGGCGATGAATCTATCTGAGTCCTGTTCTTGTCCTCTAGATGAAATAAAGATGGCTTTCCTGAAAAAAATTAGTGATTCCTGTGCTCATTTGGGGGCAGGACATCCACTTTTACTGCTTTATCAAGCAAATCAGACTTAAAACAAAAGGGATAACAGTAACAGACACAAGTCATCGATACTCCTCACCTTATCCTATCCATTGGTTCACTCATCAGTACTCAGGGAGGCTTTAAAGGGCACCAGGGACACTGCAGGGAGCAGAGAGGCATTGTGGTGGAGAGAGGCTGACAGTCACAATTCTACAAGTAAACAAGATCACTTTGGATAGTTGTATTAGTTACCTTTCCGTTGCTGGGACAAAATAGCTGACATAGAAAAGCTAGAGGAGAAAAGTTGCGTTTAACTCTTAGTGGTAGAGGTTTCAGTTCATGGTTGGCTGCCTCCTAGGTGGAAACAGCATGGTGGAAAGGTCATGGCAGGGGGAAGTTCCTTAACTTATGGCAGCTGGGAAGCAGAGAGTGAGGAAGAGTCTGAGAAAAGGAAGGTGCTGGGGACAAGAATATCCCTTCTGAGTCCCAGTTCCAGTGACCTGTTTCCTCTAATCAGGCCCCATCTCCTAACAGCACATTCAGCTAGGAACTCATTAACAGATTAATCCATTGCTCCATGATGGACTCATTTCCCAAAAATCACACCTCTGAACCCATGGACCTTTTAGGGGTCATTTTTGATCCAAATCATACAATAGTAGGAAGAACTTTGAGAAACCCATTTTGCATCAATGTGATAGATTTTGTTTGGTAAGAAGGACCTGAGACTGTGTTTTACCAAGAAGATGATATTTGAGCAGATGATGTAC
The DNA here is from genome assembly GCA_004363535.1 of Dasyprocta punctata. Lineage (NCBI taxonomy): Eukaryota > Metazoa > Chordata > Mammalia > Rodentia > Dasyproctidae > Dasyprocta > Dasyprocta punctata. Next base: position 15,283 of record RJWM01035265.1, read on the forward strand.
CTGGACAGTGAGAAAGCATGGACTGCACCAAGATCTTAAAAGCCCAAGAAAGTAAGTTTGGTGTGTTCAAAGGAACTGGAAAGAGGCTGGTACAGCTGGCACAGTGAGAAAGGAAAGCTCAGAATGTGCCGGTGAGATGGGAAACAGCTGGGGCTGCAGCCGGATGCAGGGCGAACAGATCTAGGCTGGTCAAGCCAGCCAGTCTGGCTCTGACTTTACCCTGCCATAGACAGCTACTTCCCCCTCCCTGGGAATATAACATGGAGGCAGACAGGACTTGGGTAGCAATGGTGGTAAATAACTGCATGGCTTTCATGGGTGGCATTATTTAGCTCATTTCACACCCAAGGCACTGAGGCAGGGCAGGCCGAATAGTGCTTCCATCTGTTTCCTTCTGTTTGTTTATTCCCCTGGCTGCCTCCTCCTCTCAGCACTCTCCAAGCACCCAGCCAACCCTGGGTCACCTGGTCTCAGGCACTTCCTGTTTTGCCAGTCTCTCAGCTCTGTGCTGATCTTTCCTTGCAGCTCTGTCTTGGATTTGTATTGCTACTGAACCTGGGGCACAGCTTCCTTTTGTGTGAAAGTCTATGGCTGCTTCACGCTTGGGCTCTTCTTCAGTTTAAGTGACATCATCCAGCTTCCTAGTTGACTGTGGGCTCATGCTTCCCCTTGGAAGAGCTCCCAAGGGCCTGTGAGGAGTCCTGAGCAGCATATCTAGTGACGAAAGTAAATTGGGGTTATATTTCATTCTGGATTTTACAAATACATATCTTCAGCATTTGCATTCTTAGAGAAAGAAAAGCAGCCCTCCAACCCCATAACTTAACTGAATGATCATTGCTTTCACATATCTTTGTAGAGCCTCTTTGGAAAAGAATCCAATCAGGTTTACCCTGCTCATTCATAGATTACATAAGGTCTTACTGCAGCCAAGCCCTGGGGACTATCATTAGGTCTTTACACTTTACAGAGTCACAGGGGAATCGCTATGCCAGACTCCAATGGTCTTCATGTGTACTGCCTCCTTTGCTCTACGTCACCAACCTGTGGCGCAGATAGCATGTGTCAGGAGGGTATGATGGGCTCCTTGTATGTTGTTTTCAAAAAAGGAAAGTGATTTATTCAAGGTCACACAGTTATTTCCTGAAAGAATTGAGCCTAATTCAGGCATTTTGACTATTTTTAATAGCTCTGGAATCTTAATCCTTTGGATTTTAGAATGAATGAATTCAGGAGTTGGCTATTTTACAAACTGGTCCATTGATCTTGCAATAAGATTGGTATGTAAGTTGTGTAACTACCGTGAACTGGAACTTCTCAGGTAGAGTTGTAATGGTTGATATACTGTGTTAATTTGAGAAGTTTAGAAGCTGAAGCAGGGGGGCCTGTGCTACCAGTGTGGACCCCAGGAGGAGAAAGAAATGAGTTTCTCAGGAGCCCACCCAGCCGGGCCTGAGCACCTCCAACCAGGAGACAAGTAAGACTGCCTTCTGGGGGCCTGCGCAAGCGGCGTGGACCCCAGGAAGAGAAACATGCCCCCCCCCACACCTACCAGCCTGAGGGCTAAGAATCAAGGACAAAGCTCCCCCACCCCCCAAAGCAACCTGCTTGTTGGGAGGTCTGGCTGTATTGATAGCAACTAAGGTACATAAGACAACTAAATGCTAATATTGTTATGTTCATTTTGCAGGCCTGGGGCTGGCAGCCTGAGCATCTCTTTGGAAGATGACAGTACACAATGTAGTAAAAATGGGGGATTCTTTTCTGTCTTGTCTTCGAGGCCCAGTATTGTTCTCGTTGTTTTGCTTTATTCGGATTAATTTTTTTTGGCGTTATTTTATATTCTGTTTTTATTGATTTTATTTATTTATTTATTTTGGTTTGATTTTACTATACCTGTTAGAAAGGTCAACTATTCTGAAAATAACAAGATATACTATAGTAGCTATTGTTTCCATAGTATCTTTCTTAGAAGTTCTGTACCAGTTCTACTGCTTTGTTTTGATTGACTTGGTTCTGTTGTGTTTTGTTGGATTTTACTATCTTAAAAAAAAAAAAAAAAAAGCAGCTGAAGCAACTCAGTAGGGAGCAAGGTCCTCACTTTGTAAACATCTTCAGCCTGTGCAAGAGGAGGTCACAAAGGTGGTGTGAGTACTACAACTGCCCCCCCACCTGCTTACACTATAGAGGAGGAGAAGAGGCTTGTTCTGTCCCCCCGCTTTTTGTTCTAGGTGCTTTTTTTGTCTCCTGCTACTTTGAAGTGTTGTCCCTGTGCCATGCTGCCCTGCTTTGGAGCCAGCTTTACAAACTGTGAGCTAAATCTTTCCTTTCTTAATTTTGGGCGTCTGTTATTTTGTTTCGGCAAGGAGAAGAAAGTAACCAAGACAAGAGGTCCTGTTTTTCTACCAAGGATGAACTTCCTGGGAGGCTAGAGGGAAGTGAGGAGGAGTGGTTGGTGGGTGATAGTCTCCTCTACATATCCTGAACAGAGTTCACTTCTGGTGACTGACCTCTTGTAGAGCATAATTCTAACCTTGTGTGCATATGTGTGCATGGTGTTTATGTGGAAACTACTTAAAGGCACTGTGAGTGCAAAAAAAATTTTTTAAAACATTATGGAAAGAAGTCATGGCTAGGAATAAGGAATAATGAGTTTTCTCCATTGAAGTCTTCTAAACCAAGGACATATGGCATTAGGAATGCTAGAAGGAAAAAAGATAGGTGAGACTGAAAAAGTAGTTGAAAAGAATGGTTGAAAATACCCAAAATTTGATGAGGGGTATGTATTATACAAGCTGGATGACACTATAGAATACATGCAAAACAAACCATGCCCAGGCACATCATGGTGCTATGGCTTAGTTGTGGTTTATTCCCCAGAGGTTTTTGTGTTAGAGGTTTGTTCTTCACTGTGGCGGTGTAAAGAGGGGGTGGGACCTTCAGCAGGCTAGGCCTAGTGGGAGGGAGGTCAGCAGTTCCTAGGGAGCATCATCCTTGGAAGGAAGGTTGCTCTCCTGGGACTCTGAATTAGTTCTTGGGAGAGGATTATTATAAAGAGAACAGCACTGCCCCTCCCCACTTTGGCTTCCTGTCTCTTCATGTGATTTCTTTTGCACATGTTCCCACTAATTCGGCTTTCACCAGAGCCAAGCAGACACTGGTGCCTTACCCTTGAATCCACAGAACAATAGTCTAAATAAACCCCTTTTTAAAATCAAGTACCCCAAGCTGCCTACCATGTGTGAAGCCCTGGGTTCCTTCCTCAGTGCTGTGAAAAATTTAAACAATAAAAAAAGTACCCAGACTCACGCATTTCCTTATAGTAACAGAAAATGGACTAATACAATAATAAAATTCCTAAAAACCGAAAGTAAAGAAAAAAATTGAAAGTCATCAGGGCAATATGTTACTTTACATATTGGAAAACAATAATTTGAGAGTTCTCTTATTTTTCTGGAGAAATATCCAGAACACAGTGGAAGGACACTCTTCTTCTTCTTCTTCTTCTTCTTCTTCTTCTTCTTCTT
>RJWM01035266.1:0-19055 GCA_004363535.1 Dasyprocta punctata
CCTATTTCACAAAAGATTACATTTTGAGGCATTAGGGCTCAAGACTTCAACATATGAAAATTTTAGTCCATTAACAGGCCACAAGGAAGGCCACTTACCAAAGAAGGGCCCCTACATTAGATTTGCATAAGACATTTCCATGTTAACTCACTAACATGCGAGGGTCTGGTGTCTCTTGCCATTACTAAGATATCATCTCATCACACTAAGCTTGTCCTTGGCAGTAGCAAAGATAATAATCTACCTATATATTACCCCTTTTGGAAATGTAAGAAATAAAAATAAAAACAAAACAAGTAAGCTTCAAATTGTTTCTCAGCCTCCAGACTTGAAATTCTGTCTGGACTTCAATATTTGATTGTTTACTTGAATGGATCACTGTCTGGCAAGAGCCACTGTCATTTGGGCTGTGTTAAATATCAAGCATTGATGTCAAGCATTTCTTCATATATTTATTTGCCGTTTGTTTTTCTTTTTCTGAGAAGTGTATTCATCTCAGATGTCCATTTTTGGATTGGCTCTTTGAATTTGGGGGGTCTGATTTTTTTCAATTCTTATTTGTTCTAAATAGAAGTTCTTTGTCTGAGGGATAAATTGGATAAAATTTTTTTCCACTCTGTGGGTTGTCTTTTCACTCTGTTGGTAATTTCTTTTGCTATGCAAAAAGATTCTTAATAAGATGAGATCCCAGTTGTTGATTCTTTGTAGTATTTCCTGTGTGATCTGAGTTTTGTTCATTAAGTCTCTGCCTATACTTATGTCTTCAGATTTCTACCTATTTTCTCTTCCAGCAGATTTAGTGTTTCTGTTTAAATATTTAGATCTTTGATCTATTTTGATTTCAGTTTAGTGCATGGTGACAGACGGGTCTAGTTTTAGTCTTCAGCATGTGAAAAGCCACTTTTTCCAGCACCATTTATTAAAGAGTCATTTGAGAGATGCAAATTAAAACAACACTAATTCCACCTCACTCCAGAAAGAATGGTTGTTATTAAGAAATCAACCAATAGCAAATGCTGGAGGGGTTGTGGAGGAAACAGAACCCTTCTCCAGTGTTGATGGGAGTGTAAACTGGTGCAACCACTGTGGAAATTAGTATGGAGAGTCCTAAAAATACTAGGATTAGCAATCTCATTCAACCCAGCTATTTCCCTTCTCAGTATTTGCCAGAAGAATTAAAAACATCATACCACGATGCTATATGTGCACCCATGTTTATAGCAGCACAATTTGTAATAGTTAAATCTTGGAAACAATTCAAATGCCCACCCACCAAGGAATTGATAAAAAAAACTGTGATCTTTTTATGCAGTGCAGTACTACTCAACCAAAAATAAGGATAAACTTGAGACATTTATAGGTAAAAGGATACAATTGAGACCATATTCATAAATACAATAAATCAGACTTACATATGTAAACATCATATTTTCTTCCTGGGGTGAGAAACTGAAAGAGTAAATAAAGTCCAAAATGTGCAATAGATATCGTGAAATGGGAAGAAATTGTTCAAAAAGAAAGAGGAACTAGGGTGGGGGAGGGGGAAAGGAAGGAAGGAAGGGAAAAGAAAACAAAATACAACACAGTTATATGATAAATTTTTCTTAATTCATTGAAATGTTTGTGCTAATATCATTTAGAGATTTTTTATGCCCATATTTTGTACTCTAAGTAACTACTTGGAAGATAATGGTATGAGTGTATTGACTATTGTTATTCTATTATTATTTTGTTAGAAAATTTTTTCCATAAATTTTAAAGAAAAAATAAAGGCTGAGCAAGCCTTGAAGGTGGAGAACCTAGACTTTAGTTCTGTAACTGCCCTTAAAAATCAATGTGACCTCAAGGCAAATCCTATTTTTCTCTGAGTCCTTGTTCATTGACTGGCAGAAAGAAAACAGTACTTCCCTCCAAGGTCTATTGGGGGGATTAATCCAATTGAATCAGTCTTCACAATTGACACAGATTCCAGCAAAGAGTAAGTTCTTAATATGGTTTTAAAAAAGTTAAAAGGTGAATTCTAATCTGGGAACTGGGATTTCACCTTCCACTTTGATATTCAGTTTCTGAAGGACATAGGATTTGGCAGCTACATCAGTACAATAAACCTATGGGCCAATATTTGAAGAGTTGGTCTGTAGAACAGGAATTATATGTGTTCTCAATTTGAACTTGGCAAAAAGTGCTGTCAGTCAACTATCCAAAGGTATGTAGCATTTTAAAGTAGTGAATATTCTGTTTTGTCATTGCTCTGCTCACAAGCTGTATGTTCTTCTTTAGTAATCACCTGTCAAAACCAGGCTGTAGCCCAACATTTTAAGAAATAGCCTACCTGTGTGTCAACACACACCAAGCTTAGTACCCTGAAATCAGGCCACTCCCCACCAGGACCTCACATGATCACTCTGAGATAAGGTCCTGGTCATTAGGCCTGGGGCTTCCTTACAGGTAACCTAGTTCTGAGCAAGCAGAGCAGATTACTGATACTAGACTTTCCGTACACAGAGTCGGAATGGTTAACTCCATCACTTACCAAAGGCTGCAGGGGGCATCATGTTGCATACCTTGTAGTCAGTTAAACCCATCACACCTTGCTTTCTTTCTATCCTCAATTACTGCCTGAGGCAGCAGCCTCTCTAGCTTCCATGCTCATTCCAATTTGCTTGTGCTTTCTGTCCCCTGTACAACCTCCTGCTGCTCATTTTCCCCCCACAAGCTTTTCCTCTAAATCATAAAATCTCTATACTGCAGTGAATGCAGCATATGTGCCACTTGTAGCTCCTTGGCCTAGTTGAAGCCTGGTGCTCCCTAGACCCTATACTTCTCATGCAGTGGTTCATTCTCACACACATACATGTGATGCACACCCTAGGGAAAGTGAGTCTGAGCACCAACCACCACCAGCCCCACTTTCAGATCATCACTCCTCTACCATAGGCTAAGAAACCTTCTCCTGGGAAGTCAGATGCCATCTGGCTCTACTTTCAACTACATGCTTAATTGCAGCACAAATGGTGGAAAGGACTAATTTTAGCATTCTAGCCTTTAACAAGTCACAAAATTTAGCAGCATGAATTAGTTCCACTTAGTGTAGGTTGAAACCTTTGCTCTGCCCCTCACTAGCTATTTGACCTCTAGAATATTAACCTTTCTGGGTTTCAATACTTTAAAACATGGTAATAAAAATGACTACTGAAAGAGATGACCATGTGAATTGAATGGCACAACATAAGTGAAATTGTCATAATAGGCATAAGCTACTGATTGAATTCAGACAGAAGTACATTTAATAATGTACATATAATTTACCTTGCGGTGGTAAAAGCTAAGTTATAGCTATTTTCTTAAAATTGGTCTTATTGCTTTGTTACTATTACATAAGAACCTCTTGGTCGATGACATATCTTATTTATGATGAAAGTCCCACGAGACTGTAATGAAAGGGTGAAATGACAAATTCTGCCACTTAGTGACACCATAGCCATCAGAATGTTTTAGTAAAATAAATTACTCATGTGTTTATGGTGGTGCTGTTGCAAACAAACCCACCATGCTGTCAGTCCTACAAAAGTGTAGCACTAACACTTATGTTCAATACATAATATTTGATAATGAATGAGCAGTTATGAAATTGACTTATTTCTCTGTTAGACTAAAATTTTTGTCATTGTTTTAGAGTACATTTCTACTTATATATAAAAAAGATTTTCTGTAAAACAGTAAGACTTGTTATACAGGCATTAGCATCATAAATTGCATGTATTGCATTAAAAGGCCATGTTCAGTGATTGACCTATACCATCTGGATTGGTTTATGTGTACTCTACATTAGCGCAATGATACAGGTATATTCTGCAACGTTAACACATAATGATAATGCCTAAAGATGCATTTCTCAGAATATTCCTCTCAGTAAGCAAGACACAATTGTTTTTAAAAATTACTTGGAAAAACTATTTAGCATGATTTATAATGGTGTCATTATATATTTGTTAAAACCCAAATTTTATGCAACACAAAGAGTGGATTTTAATGTAAATGATGGGGTAGATTAACAACGGTCAACTCATAACACACAGCTGAACTGAATCAGTGTGGTTTTGGGTATGGAAGGCCTACCTGAGGATTGTGGTCTGCAGCATAAAAAGGAGAACTGGAGAGGAAGATGATGCTGTTGATTCTCTTGGAGAAGCTTGTTGTGCTCGTTTTCTTGACATGAGCTCAACTGTTATCATCGGAGGACCTAGGATCCATGCTGTTTCTGAGGATGCCTGCAGTTCTTTCCCGGGGAGCTCTGATCCTTATCTTGAGCATTTCTTCCTGGCTCCAGTGCAAATCCATCAGGCTGCTGGTACAGATCCTTCATCCCACTGGTACAGATTTTCTAGCTTCCATCACTGACCTTTGGGCCTTCCCAGTGTGAATCCTTGATACAGACTTACAAGAGACATTGTCATGTGCTCTAGGTCTTAGTTAGACTCATGCAGGACATTGCCACAGGATCTAGGCCCTTGGCTGGATTCTTTGGGTCTGTAGTGCATAGACAGATCTGCACTTTTCTGCATTTGAGCTTTTGGGTGAATATTATAAAATAATCCTATAAATTATGTGTCCTGTTTTAAATCTATTCCCTTGAAAACCCTGACTACAACACAATGAACTTCAGTTAATTATACTGGCTCAGTGCTGATTCAATGATATTAAAACAAATGTACCACATTAATATAAGATGTTAATGACAGGGGATAATGGAAAAGGAAATATTCGGAAACTCTAAATTTTCCACTTAATTTTTTGGATGACCCAAAAACTATTAAAAACACTATTAGTTGAAAAACTTTATATGAAGCATGTTTTTCTATGAATTGTAATTGTTGAAGCTGATGATGGGTACAGGGAGATTCACTACATTTCTTCTTTCTAAAAATCTGCAATAATAAAGTTTTTAAAAATGTATTTGCTTAAATTGAGTCACTTAATCAACTAGAAGGAGATAGGTGACAACATCTCTAAACAATGGAGATTTACTTTCATCCAACTAGTATTTATTGTTTTTTTTTTTTAATCATCAAACTGGCGGAGTTCAAGAACACTTTTGGACATGATAGAATCCTCCTTCAAAATGCTTAAATCTTGTTGTAGAGGCAAGAGGACTACTTGTGAAATCAACCACCCTAGAAAACATCATGCTAAAGAACTCAAATCCATGACATGAAATGCAAGATTTTAGGATAAAGTCTGGAGAAACTAAATAAAATTTCTACCAATAAGCCTGAGAGTTCTGAATATCTAAATGTTAGGAGTTCTGTCAGCCAGAACTTACGGATTTTTGGCCAATTTTGAGACATAGGTTGTCTCATTTGTTTCAGCCCAGATTTCTTTTCTTTTTTTTTTTTTTTCAAAGAAAGTATGATTCTAAAGCCATACAGTAAGATATCATTCTTCAAATAAAAAGAAGGAAAGGATGAAACAGTATTAAGGTATGCCTTAAGGGCAGAACCGGGCTCAAAGTTGGGCTAGATGATGTCTTCTGAGAGAGAACTGTGCCAAGCCTCAAGCTGTCAATAATGCTTGTTCACAGGTTTGCCAGCCTTAAGAATATTAGCATGGGCTTTGGAAGTGTTCAGATAAGAAAACGGTTCTATTTTTGACGGTCATGTTTATGTGCCTACATGCATTACAGAGTTATTTTGGTTTTTATAAAAACAGTTGAGCTCTTACAGAGTACTTATGATAAATTTTGCCTTCTTGGCAAATTAAATGATAATTCCGCATAAGAGTTTAATGTTGATTCTTACAGAATTTATGTAAGTGATTTATCAAAAAGGATTGCATGTTTAGATTTTCATAAAGAAGTGCTGAAATTACAACTCCTTGGAACACAAAACATTTGGGACTCTGTGCCTTGAGCACAAAATACAAGTTTTTTTTGTGCGTTTGTTATCCTAAAATTGTTATCCTAAAATTAGGATATTTATTATGCTAAAATTAGACTATTTATTATCCTATATTTAGTTCTCAAAATCAAATTTCCTGAAACAAAGTTAAAAGGATTGTAATTTTCAAATTGTGGTAGCATTTGCAGCACATAGGTATATTGTGTTGGCTTTTAATTTAGATCTTAGAAAAAGGAAATAGGGATTTGAGTCCAGCCTCCTTTCTTCTCTCCTCCTCCTCCTTTTCCTCCACCCTCCCCCCGACCATGAAGTCTTTTGAATAAAAAGCGAAGTTTTGGAAGTCTACTCTGCAATTGCCTTCCCTGACTTCTCAGGGGAGTTTTAAACCATTCTGTATGTTCCTAACCAGTACCAACTCCTACAAGTTTCTTTAGTTTTAAGAAACAAGTCCAGGAAACCTTGGCTTCAGTCTGGAGGGAAGAAAGCAAGGTATGTGTGCTAAATACACTTTAAACACATATGCAGCAGCAGTCACTGAAAACATGGGTACTGTCACAGATGCTCACCTCCCCTGGTTTGGATGACCACTCTGCCAAAGAGCCACCTCTATTTTTAGAGGAAAACCCTGGCCCTCAGTCTGTAAAGAGCCTAATGACACACAGCTAGCGTGCAGCTAAGGGTTTGTCTCCTCCACCTGACCCCAAAGCCCAGCTTCTTAGCATGATGCTTGCATAGTTGCAGTTTGACCTTTGTACCCTGTGTCTATAATTTCAATATGGGAGAAAAGATTGAATTTTTGTCCTCTTCCTTTAAGCCATTATCATTATTACAATGGCGGATTGTGAACGGGGCAAATTAAAAACTCCAGAAGAAATCTTTGGCCGACTCCACGGTTTTGCTCAAGGCCAGCTCTTTCTTTAATCTCCTATTACTAGGTACTATTATGATTCCTTATCCAGCTCTGTCAGGTTTCTGTAAAGCTGCCATGTATTACAAGATTACTTTTAACAGTAAAAAGCCTACATTCTTACTGTTCAGATCCCTAAAGTGTACTCACCATTATGTCAAGAGTATGAAAATTATTGGAGAGAACATCAGGTAAACACAACCCAAACTCCTGGGAATAGAAATGGAAACCATTGATTTCATAAGGCTAACTGGTTTTTACTGAGTATTTTATTTTTCACCAAATGAAAAATATTCAAAAAAAGGAGTTAGATTACCCCTTCATGGCAGTGACTTGGCTGTGGGTTGCTGGTGACTGAGCTGTGACCCAGCCTGGAGCAGAGTGACCAGGCCTGGCCTCCCATGTCCCCAGTTTCCACACCTCTGATGCTGCACTGGTACTGAGCTCAACCAGGCCTGGATGATAGTGAAGTATTTTCTGGGCCAGAGGGCTGTCTGATGCTCCTGGGACCAAATGTCTGCTGCCTCTGGCTGTGGTTCCTGAATCCCTACAACACATCTTGTTGGAAGGCAAAGTACACTGGGAGTTGATTCCTGACCAGAAGCTTCTGTCCTGGAGACTCCTGCCCAAGAACAATAGGATTGCCCCACTGGGGAGAGCACCTGTTTCCTACCAAAGATGCTCACTCGGTGTATGTCTTAGAGGACTCCACAGTGGACCCACAGACTCAGACCATGACCACCTTCACCTGGAACATCTACCATGTCCGGCTGATGGTTGTAGAGAAATGATATTTACTTTGTAAACTTTGACAACAATGGCTAGACTGAAATTGGCTGGGAAGCCCGGGTCTCCTCTAACTTATTTGGTGTCTTCAGAGTGGTCTAGGAATTTAGTCTTGCCCAGTTCAAAAGTAAAGTGACAAAGGCTATGAAGGGTTTTGAATACATCTTGACCAAGCTGCCAGGTGTGGCCCCTTCCATAACACCTGTTGAGACAGTCAAGGAAGCTAAGGAGGAGGCAAAGGAGACAGGGCTGGCAGCAACAGGGAAAGCCGAGGACTTCGCCAACGAGTGTGCCACCCAATAGTAGCAGCAGCAGCAGCTGTTTGTGTAGCTGGTGTGGACCCCGCCACCGGCACCACCACAGGTCACCAGCCAGCCTGGCACCACTGTTCTACCCTCTCCTCATTGTATTTTATTATTAAAATTCAACTTCCAGCCCTCTGTGCTGTCTGGGTGACAATTGGGCAAGTGTCCCATTCAGCATCTGCAGTATACCAGGCACAGTACCCACATCTGAGCCCATTCTGCTTATTCCCCCTTTGGGCAGCTAATGACAGGCACAGAGAGGCACAGAGACCTGCCCAAAGTCACAGGCAGAATGAACGTCAAGTGGTAATAAATGACAGAGCTCATTGCTTCATTCTCTGATGTGACCCAAGTACCTGGAACAATACCTAGCACATTGCAGGTACTCAATAAATGTTTGTTGAATTAAAAAGAGAAAAGATAACCAAAAAGGAAGGGTTACAAGAAGATCCGTCAAACTATAAACATTTTCCTGGCACAAAGCACTAGTAAGGGCATGGTGAGATTTATAAGTACCGTAACACTTGGACTAGCTCCTCCTGTCCTGAATATTTAATGCTTAAAATTGAAACCCCTTCCTTCATGTCTTCCTTGTGGCTAAAAGGAGAGGTAAGGTTTTCTTGGCTACCTTCTGAATGGTTTTCTATAGCATATGTTTCTCTGTAGGAGGCTGAGATGGATGCAGCAACGTACATTTGCCCCCCTTGAATCCAAATCTGCCAATTCTGAAAGGCAGTTTCGATTGTGAGCATGTAACCAGTCAATGGCAAACCTGTGTCATCTGTGGCTGCAGTGAAGCAAGGCTTACCCAGGTCGCAGGATCGGTTTCCAAATTCACTCCTGTGGCAACTGGTTTCCCAGTTCATTACAGACTGGATGTCTCTGAAGGATCTAGGTAAGTCAGTGAATTCCTGGCTAAGGAAGAAGTTTAATTTGACAGAAAAATGGTTTTCTTACCGTTTCCTCATCCCTTTTGAGTATGATGCTTTAGCACTGTCTTGACTTACTACTGCCCTGAGATGTGAAGTGTCTTTCTAGAGCTCATGTCGTGTTCATATGATAGCCTTCATTTAGGCAGTGAAGGAGTCAAAATCTCTGTGTGACAGTAAGAAAACTGCATGTACATACCAACAAAATGATGACTATGAAATGGAAAAGCAAAGAGAAGGATGGGAGACAATCTTTAGAGGAAAAAAACTGCTCATCTGGGTGAAGTAAGCAGTGCTTCCAGGAAATTACCTTCCTAGAGAACAAAGCACAAGTCCCTGAAGTGCTCGTATGGTTTTGTTTGAAAGTCTGTTCCGAATTCTCACCGTCATTATCCCCAGTTTGCCATACCCTAACTGAATGACAACTTAAATTCCCCTGTACAGTGCTTTTGAGAGAGGCATTGGGAAATTTGGCACTATAATTTTGTACATGGGCTACCAAGGTGCAGAAAACTAAGCCAGCCCAGCAACGGAAACTCTCATAAGAGAAAAGACCCACAGAACCCTTTGAAGCACAGTTGGCTTATAATGAAATGGAACTCTGCAGATGCTAGGTTTCCAAGTCTCAAGAACAAAGACTTCACTGGGATAAAGGAAAGCACTTGTTTCTAAAATAACCAATACCGTTTTTACTAGTTGTGAAATTAAACTACTTGCCTTTAAAAGGCTGAAAAACTTCTTTCAGAAAAAAAGAGTCTATTATTTGTTTGTCTTAAGCCTGACATTAAGGCAAGATATCACCGAACAAAATAACCAGAAGAATGGAATATCAACTTGGAAAAAGAAAAGAAAAGGAAAAGATGCCCTACTTGTAATGTATGTGGGTGAGATTTGAACTCATCCGTTCAGAGTTGCATTTCTCTTCCACACTTCCGAGTAAGGTCGCTTGTAGGTACACAACATTCAGCTTCCACACATACATTCCTTTCTCTTGTTACGTTTTACTTGAAGTCTTTATCCTGTTCACCTCCTCCTTAATGAAAACACTTTTAAGACCTGGCTCATCTTAAAGGCCTCTGTAAAGGAAGTATCATTAATAATTTGCTAAATGTTAAAATACTCTACATTTAGCAGCAAATAGATCATCTGCAGATGATTCATCTTACTAAGGCCAATAGCAAACTAATAGTACTGGTCTGGTATCTAGAAAATTGATAGTTGTCTTTCACTAAAGTATTTGATACATACTGTATCCCTATGTCCCCTTTATATCATTGAATTGATCAAAAGAGTTCACTTTTTTATTTCTTAGATGTGCTTTAAATATTTTCCTATTTTATTTTAGAATAATTTTGAAAGTTTACATATAAAAATAGTAGAACATTTATATATTAAAATACATAATTTATGTTAAAATAAAAGAAGAAATAGGTTATTATCAGTGCTACATATAAAAATGTAAGAGAATCAAATCTCTATGACCTCATTTTCAAAAATAACCAAGTTAGTGTATTTTCTTCCATTTAGTTTTACTTCCTACCACCTATTTATACACGGCTAGTACCATGTATTTCAAACTGTTTTACTTTACGTCAAACATATGATTATTTCATAAATATTTTCCCATATTATTTTTTGAAGAACTTTAGCTTTATCTAACATTTCTTAATATGGATTAAAAATACTTTACACTTTCTTTTGAAAGAAATACTATTTTACTCTCTTTGAAATAATGCTGTGATTATTAAACTTTTATGGCACCATTGCCTAAAAAGACTTCCCCAGAAGTCAAAGTTCAGGGTCAAACTATAGGCTCCTTTCCCAGGTTTACAACCCACAGCCTCACGTTGCTTTTCTTATCCACTGAAAGCAGCAGCACCATGGAAACATTCCTATTCCCTCTCCCAGACACTTTGAGATAATCTCACCAAACTCTTATATTCTCACCCAAATATTCTCATAGCTTCTCTTTTTAATTGTCTTTCCCCTTGAAATTAATTTTCGGTATCTCACTATTGCTTTGCATTTCTTTGGTGAGTACTGTAGTTAAGACATTTTTATCACATCAATTAGTCATTTATAGTTTTCTTATGTGAAATATTTCCTAAGTTCACTTTTGAAATACCCTGTATGTGACTTGTCCTTTTGGCTAGAAGCAAGACGTTTCTAGAACTAATTTCAATAAATGTACACATTCCCTTCGGATTCAGTAAAAACTGACAAAGATCCAGAAGTAATGATTTCTCCAATGCTGTTACTACTCCAAAGGTCCACACAGAACATTCAATTCTAAGGTACAGTAACATTTTATAGGACCATTATATAGCTGCAGTTATAAATTATTGTATCACATCCTAAATCTTTTTTTTTTTTTTTTTTTTTTTTTTTTGTGGCACCAGGGATCAAACTCACAACCTCATGCCTGCCAGACAGGCGCTTAAGCCACTGAGCCAAACTCCCAGCCCTCACATCCTAAATCTTATACCACTTGTGGTAAGAACTTCTTTTGAAATACCATTTAAAATAAAACTTTAACTTAGTTTTTTTTCTTTTTTTTCTTTCTTTGTTCCATTTTGGGATAGTGTTCTAAAAATCAAGTTGGCTATGAGTTTTGGGCAAATCCTATTCACAGGTCATAATGTTCCTGTGTGCCAAGATTACTTGGCTTAGGAATACTGAATATGATTCGGACATATAGGATGAGTCTTTCCATTTGGCACAGAATTGACTGCACAAGAAAATGCAGTCTCAAAGGAGATGAAAAAGGAAACCATCAATTAAGAAAGATCATTTGCTTGTTTACTAAAATAAAGCTTGTTCCCTCAAATAGTGCTTCTCCATTCAAAACATAAGCCAAATCATGTGACTACTCAAGATTATACACTGTCTCTCTATTTCAAACTCAGAACAGAAGTTAAGCCCTACACTCTTCTCCCACTGCTCCATCTCTACTATTTCCCCTCTGCTTTCATTTTCTCCTCAATCCCCTCATTCACACTTCTCCATCCACTCTGGGGTCTGGACTGTTCCTGGAATAAGCTAAGCAAACCCTTTGAGCTTTGCATTAGTTGTTCTCTCTGCCTATGTTCTTTCCCTAAAGCATTCATGGAACAAAGTTACTATTTAAATACTCAAATGTCGGGTCTTAGTAAACTACGACAAAATACCAGACATAAATGACATGATGGAAGATTTAACTGAGTTCATGATTTCACAGCTTTCAATCTATGGCCTACAGGTTTCATTGACTCTAAGTCCCTGGTGAGACAGAGCATCTTGGCAAAAAACGCATGGTTAGAAGAAAGCTCCTCACCTTACAGGAAGACCAACAGAAAGAAAGGGACCAAGGACAACATATAGTCCCAAAAGCAATGCCCCATGACCGTTCCCTTCAACTATTCTTCTATTTCTATCACCTCCCAATATTTACATCAAATTACAATCCCATCAGTGTAATCCATGAAGCTAGAGCTCCCAAGATCAACACCGCTGCACTGATGACGAAGCCTTCCATGCATGAGTCTTTGGTGGACACTTCATATTCAAACCAGACTCTTTTATTTAAAATTATAACCTGCAGCCTATTCTCCCTGAATATCAAGAACTGGTGACTGCTTTCTTTTACTATATTGTCCATGTAGATCACTTGTGGCCAACAAAATGTGTTATGTTTTTCCACATACCAAGCAATTTTTCAGGGGACAGTGGATACCAACTGAATATCATTCAATTCAATTCAATTTTGACACTAATCAGAGTTAGTGAAAACCCCCTAGGTTAAAGCTTAGTCCATGAAACTGTCCTTCAGTTCAAAGGTCAGTTGTGATGTGTACTTCTGACCAACAGGTTATAAATCATCAGTTCCCATGACCCTTCCCTCCTGCTTTGATAATTTGTTAGCAAGATTCACAGAATTCAGGGAAACACATTATTTAGGCCTATTTTAAAAAATAAATATGAACAGTCAGATGAAGTGACATGTAGGGCAAAATGCAGCCTATGAGAGGGGCACACGGCTTCCTCGTATCTCTGGGTGGGCTGCTTTCCTCACTCCTCGGCAGCCCAGAGCACTCGGAACTCTGTGGATCAAGGATTTTTATGGAGCTATGGGAACTTATCTGTAGCTATTTGTCTGTCCACCTAGCTATATTTCCTATTGGTTCTCTTTCTCTGGAAAGTACAGACTAACAAATCCTAAATAATACGGATAATTGGTACTGAAGGTAGTTCTACAGGAACATAATTTTAAGTATGGGTTTTCTAAGTTGCTGCTGGAATTGACTTTCTATTTTATCAGGTTTAAAGATGCTAATAACAATTCCCTGTAGTAAAGGTAGCCTTAGAGTCATCAGCATGACTTTGTAGAGATACGAAAAATGTCTGCATTGGGTACTCCTGATTGACTATTTATATAGAAGCAAGACATTAGGGGGTTCTGTATACAATATTTTCAAACATTTTTTGGAAAATTAACTAATATAATGATACTGTTTTCTGTGTCTTATGTTGCTGGACAATGTTGTGGATTAGAATTAAAACTCTCAACTCAAATAATACATAAATGATCTAAGGACTTGCATGTGTGCTCTGAAGAGGTCCCTTGTCTCCTACAGAAATTGGGCTAAAATTTCTGAAAATTAAATGCAGAACCTCTTTGTGCAAATGGCTGAATCATGACACAGTTTGAATCTCTAGCCATGGAGGATATCTACGGTTAAAATGAAGGCACTGATTGGAAAGGAAGAAAACCCTAAAAGGTTTGATGAAGAATATGAGAAGATACTTGATAAAATAGGGCCACTGAAGCCCTAAATTATGGCATATCTTCTTTACCAGAGGAATAGTTCCTCCCAACTCCAGTAACATCTGAGTATCAGAGAGCTATGAATGGCCAAATCTCTTCAGTAATATAGATTTGGGTTACCCTTTCCAAGTAAAGAACCATGGCTTTCTAAAGGTAAAGGGAATGCCAAACATGTAGTGGGTGAAGGTAGTTATAAATACTAGTTACTAACATATAACAGAAACAAAGACTATAATTGCCATAGTTTCTCTTATATTCTTTCAAATATGTTTGTGCGTGCATATGTGTATATAAAAAACACCTTCATTTTCTTTCCTCTCATTCCCTTGTCATATAATTTATTTTGACCTTACATCAGTATTTATTATTAATTTTACACGGTAGTTTAGACCTATCAATGAATAATGAACATCACTCTAAGATTTTACTTCCTTTCCTGGGGCCATGATTAGTGTATCTTTGGTTGTAAAAAGGATAACTGTATTATGTTAGGTAGAATTATTATCTAGTTCCTGTCTTTAGAGATTAAGTATATTTAAGGTGATACATCCATATCTCCTAACAAGGGAGGATTTGTAATTGTTGATTTTATGTGTCACTTGACCAGGATAAACATTCCTAGGTAACTGGTAAAACTATTTTTGTAAAGGTGTTTCTGAGTGAGATTAGCGTGTATATTAGTAGATTGAGTACAGATTACTTTCAGCATGGCAGGCGTGGTAGCACACGCTGGTAATCCCAGCACTCGGGAGGCTGAGGCAAGAGGATTGCTATGGTTTCGAGGCCAACCTGGGCTACAAGGTGAGTTCAAGACCAGTCTGAATTACATAGCTAAACCCTGTCTCAAAAAGATGAAAAAACAAAATAAAAGGAAGATTGCCTTCAGCAATGTGAGTGAACATCATTCAATTTTTTGAGGGCTTGAATATAACAAAAAGGCAGAGGAGGACAAACTTGCTCTCTGCAGGAGCTGGAGTTGGGACATGCATTTTCTCCCCGTTTCAAGCACTGGCTTTCAGTTCCTAGCTTTCTGTTCTCTGGACTGACACAAAACCACACTATCAGATCCCGAGCTCTTAGTCCTTTTTGTTTGCACCGGGCCCACATTGCTGGCTTTTTTTCAGGCTCCAGTTTGGAGATAACAAACTTTGTGACTTCTTAGCTTCCACAAACACATGAAGGAATCCTATATAATTAGTCTCTTTCTGCATAGCTATATAAATATCCCATTGATTCTGCTTCTCTGCAAAACCCTGACTATAGCATCTAACCCAGTCTTAGTAAAGAGTGACTAGGAAAGACTGACAATTTCACTCTGACACCTGACCAAAAGGGAAGAGGCCAGAAGGTGTAGGGGAAACATGCAGGAGGCATTCAGGTAGAAGAGGCGGCTCGTAGAAAGATCTGCTGTAATGTGGCTCCTGCTTTATCCCCACTCTGTGCTAAGGCACTTGGGCCTTGTCCCAAGTGCAGTGAGGACCCACTGAAACATTTAAATAGTAACTGGCCAGAATCATATCTTAGAAAGAACACTATTTCTTCTGACTCTTGAGGTGTGTGTTCAGTATAACGAATGAACCTGTATTATAATCAAAACATTCCTCCCTTGCACTTTGGAGAAAATTAGCACAGGATGTCTATGAATTTTTTAGATGACATTGGAAACATATTAAGCATTATATTACACATGGTTTAGTACTGGCTTAAATGCATAATTTAATACACACATTGTTTTTCAAATGTTTGCAATATGTTTGTTTATACTGAATGTTAAAAGAAAAATTATTCAAGAGCTTACTGAGAGGGTAAAAGGAATACATTTAGAACTTAAATTGCCAGGAGACTTCATTGTCATTTCATAACTGTGCAGCAGAAACAACCTAAGATGTACTCTAGAAGCATGTTTGATGAATGTGACTAGAATTTGCAAAAAGGCAAATTCTCTACAAGCCCTAGGCCTTTCCTTCCTGGGAAGGACTGCTGTCCTTTTTTGGGTGTTACACAGTGTCACCAGTGCATCTGAGCTCTGCTACACAGCCTATGCTGTACTCTTCCAATATACAGCATTAGAGTTCTGGTACTGGCCAAATAAAAAATCTCCAGAGCAGAAAAAAGTGCTATGGCCTTAATTCTGTTTTCTGATGTTGCACGACATTCACTTCTGGGGTTTCATGTCAGAGTCAAGGATTGTGGGGAGGGTGTTTTCATAAGAAAATGTGTTGCTTAGGGTTAGGTTTTTTACATTCATGGTGGGATCTTGTCAAGGGTTATCAAATTTACAATAATGCTTTTAACTCTCAAGAGATACATTATCTTTATCCTGTGCCTCCCACAGCACTGTCTTACTGCCTTTTGAACATTCTTATAAAAACACCTTAATTATTTGAGCTCTGTTTTGGTATGGTCTCTTTTTTCTTTTTATACTTGTGGTTAAGAACATGAACTCTAAAGCCAGACTGCATAGGTACGAACCAGGCACAACACCTAACTAGGTTTGTTATCTGAAGGTTATTTAACCTCTTTCTGCCTTATCTTTTCTTGGCTATTAAGAAGATCGCATTCCCCACCCCATACCTCTCTAGGCAGAACAACTGTTAATGTCTCAGAACAGTGCTTGCATGGATGAGCACTTTATAACTTGGTCCTCAATGTTTTAAAGAAAGTCAGTATGAAAAACGATTCCACAAAATGGGTAAATTCTAACCCTAAAGTTAATCATCATATTAGACAACCAATCACTTCTCGTTTTAACACAGCTTATTTGATGGCACATAAAATGAACAATGACTACAGCTGTATCTAAATTAGCAGAAAAAAATCCAAGGCTAACAGAAACTTTGATATGGCCTCTATGTAATTATTTCCATCAAAATATGAGAATTTTCTGTGGTATTTTGATTCTACCTTTTGTTTTGCTGCAGTTTTGTTTTTGTTTTTCATGTTCAAAAGAAGCATGCTCTATTAAATAATACAGGCCCGAGGGTTGTAACATCTTAACTCACAGTATTATGTTAAAATATATGCAGCGTTTAGTGATGCCATTGAATGAACAGAGCAGCGGAACTCAGACCCAGAAACATGCCCAACATCCACAGTGGCCGACACCTTCCTCCTCAAGGGCCTCATTTATATGCATTAGAATCCAGGTTATGACTGAGAAGAGTGAGCAGAGTCACCATGATATCAAACCTGAACCCCGTAGACCTTATGACTGTAACACACAACAGTGAACTTTCATTTATTCAACTATACAAGTGCCACATGTTTGGAATTCTAGCAAAAGGGCTTAGCTTTGATAAACCAGGACTCAAGGGTCATGTTGAAAGAATGTAAGAAATAAACATTTTTATTTTGGTTCCTATTATTTTGAAGATCATATAAATACGCTTATGATTGGAACCATATATCCTTCCAGATTTGAATTCTGGAAACAGAAGAATTTAAATTGATGCCATCACTACAAATGTATTCATCAAATATTTATTGAGGAACTCTAAGGTTTTAGGCAGTATTCTGTGCATTTAAAAAACAGCAGCAGAAAAAAGGAATGACAGAAGTGGAGAGAGACAAAGAGAAAACACATGAGTACAGATGCATACTATGTCAGATGATTGTAAATATAAAAAAGAAAATATGGCTCTTGTCTAAGAGGGCTGCTACAATTTTAAACAGAGTGGTCTGGATGGTCTTGCCAACAAGCAATCTTTAGCAAAGGTCTGAACTAATTGAGGGCTTTCTAAGAGAAGCAAAGGAACAGAGGGGAAGGTTCTTAGGTGGGGTTATGTTTAGGGACAGCAACAAGGCCAACTGCAGCAGCAAGCAAAGGAAAAGGTGTGGGGAATAGAACAGGACAGCGTCAGAGAGGTGACAGAGATACGCCAGCCGAGAACTTTGTTTTTTTCTTTGGTACTGTTGGGGAATTTTGAGGAGAGGGGTGACATCTTGCACTGGAAAGCAATCCATAATATAGTCACTGGGTTAAGAAGAAAGGAGACAACAGAGGTGAGGTAAGGGGCTATTTCTGTAATTCAGGTGCGAGATAGTGATGCCTTTTGTCACTGTAATGTTAGTAACAGAAGTGAGAAGTGGGTGGATTGTGTATGTTTTGTAGGGTAAAATTAACAAGATTTTCAGGTGGATGGCACATGATATGTAAAAGCAAGAGAGGAATCAAGAAGGACTCCAAGGAGTGACCTGAGTGACAGGACAGTGGGAGCTGCCATGTGCTGAGGCAGGGATCACACTGGGTAAAACAGGTTTGCAAAGGTGAAAATCTAGCCTCCAACACAGACCATGTTACACTTGCGATATTTATTAGGTATTTAAGCAGCCATGTTGAATAAGTAGTTTGCTGTAAGAGTCACCTGTGTTCTGAATGTATTGCTCACAGCTGAGCGCTTCGATGGTCCTGAGACATGTGAACAGCTGCACCATATAAAACATGTTTATAAACTTCGAGAAGGCCAGGGCCTTAACTATTTGGAAACAAAGCAAACTGTAACAATAAAATATCACTTGTGTGCTTCAATGTATAAAGAGTCCTAAAATAGAGTGAACTGTCTACAGTGACCACATCAGATCTCCGCAAAGCAGAACAGAGCAGGTTTCACTGCAGGTAGCTATTAAGGGCGCAGTGGTTTTTAGTGCCTTCACACTTTTTGGTTTGAAGTATAAATTAGTCATTTTCAGGCATGAAGAAAAACAATGTTTCTTGTGCCAGATATCTATCTATGCCTAAAATGGTTTTAAAAGATCTCACATGCACAGCCAAATCACAGTGGATCTCTGGTTACCCTGACAGTACCTCCAAAAAACACAGTGTCAGCAATGAAAAGGAGGCTGTAGAGATAAATTTAAAGTCACAGAGAAATGCTGGTGAAGAAATTTCAGGAAATACAAAGCTCACTGTAGAAGTTAAATACTCTAATGGCCGCTAGAGAGAGGCTGGTAACTGAGTAGGTAAAACTGGCCCAGCACACATACAACAGGAAGTGGCTGGCTCTGTGGTGACCTGCAGAGCACAGGGTGGAAGTGGGGGTAGAGAAAGGAGGGGTGCCAAAGGTGAGGAGGGGCCTTCGCCTTTGGAATTGGGAAGGGAGACAGTGCAGCCAGGTTTTTGCCTTATTTCCAAACAGCCTAAAATCTGAATACTTAGATGCAATCTCCTGATTTTTAAATGTTAGCGTTGAGTTCACGTTTTCAAAATGCTCTGTCCAAACCAAACAAAGCATTTCTGCAGGCTGCTTTTGATCTATAGCTTCTAACTGCCATTTACATACAAACAGTTTTAATTATGGACTATACTGAATGATTAAATCCCTACTTAGTTATGACAAGTACTCCTCCCACACAGAAGAAACCATTCTTTTTTGTAGGTGACCTGAAGTTTCTGTTTCAATACGAAGCCCTAATATTCAAACACAAAAG
>RJWM01035267.1:0-19192 GCA_004363535.1 Dasyprocta punctata
TGATAACTTGCTTTTCTACAAAAGAGTTTCTCCAGCATGAAATGATTAGAGTAAAATGCTGAAGGAAGGAAGAATAGTGTCTTAGTAAAACATGTAAAAGATTTTATTTTTAATTGAGCCTTTTGTTCCATTATACCCTTGTTTCTATAGATTTAGTTTATCCATTTTAGAATTGATCAGTGTCTTACTAGTTTAAAAATTTAGTGTATTAATTAGAAGCTTGGACTTTCTCTCATACTAGTTTATATTTTGATCTCAGTTGGTTTGCTTAATTTTGAGACATTGAGCAAGATTTAATATCCTTGAGCCTTAGCTCCTCCTTCTATAAAATGGAGGTAGCACCTGTTTCATGGCGTTTCAGGGGGAGAATTAACCTGCTTTGTTCTTTGTGTAGTGTCTTTTAGATCAGGTAATCCAAAAATGTGGCACATTGTTACTGTGTACTGCATGTGTTTTAATTTATTATCATTTATTTCCTTTGTTTTTGTTTTTTTCTTACTAGCAAGCTGAAAAGATGGTAGCTTATCTCCAAGACAGTGCACTAGATGATGAGAGACTGGCATCAAAACTGCAAGAGCACAGAGCTAAAGGAGTGTCAATTCCAATACTACATGAAGCAATGCAGAAGTGGTTTTACAAAGATCCTCAGGGAGAAATTCAAGGTAAGTTACTCCTTTCTACTTTATACATTAAACTGTCTGCCATTAACTCCAGCATCATTTAAGAAGGGAATTTAATGTTAACTTGTATAAAGAAGTCTGCAGACTTTTATATATATGAAGATGTGTGTGTGTGTGTGCGTGTGTGTGTGTGTGTGTATAAAATTTGAGCACAAAGAGAATGTGACGGTTAATATGACAGTGATATAGGCAAAATGTTATTCATGTTCTCTGTACTTTAGTCTCCCTGGCCATTAAAAGGTGAACTTGATGTAAGAGGTAGTGAATCACTAGGAATGTTGCAAATGAATTCCTTAAGAAGTCTCTGTGATATGTAAGTTGATTAGAATGGGAGGAGAATTCTGAGTGTATAGGGTTTTTGTGGAGTCATTTTCTGCTTTTGAAATCTTTGCTTATAACCTGAAATTGGTTGTTGACTGATAGTATGAGTTTCAGGGCAGCATTTAACCAAGTACGTTCTGTGAGTCCTCTCCAGCACATTACCCCTTCCACCACGCTTAGTTTTCTTACCTTGCCTTATTCTCCTTCAAAGCACTTACTGCTGTCTGGTGTTATATATGTATGTTCATCGTTTCCACCTCAGTACAATGTAAGATACCTTTGAGCAAGGCTTCGTGTGTATGTTTTAATTCTGTTTCTTTTAGGATAATTGTAGCTTTGCATGTAGTTGTAAGAGATAATACATAGATACTCTGTGTGCCCTTTACCCAATTTCTTGCAATGGTAACCTTTTATAAAACTATAAGGATATTGGCCTGGATAACAGTACAAATTCAGAACCTTTCTTTCTCCTCAGGGATGTTCCATGTTGTCTCATGGCGGAGTGCATTTCCCTTCTACCTGCTCCCTTCCTACTCCCTGGCAACCACAGATCTGTTTTTTATTTCTATAGTTTAAATGTTATGTAAATAGAATCAGACAGTATGTAACTTTTGACTCTGTTTATTCAGCATAACCTCTGGAGATTTATGCAGGTGGCTGCCTGTGTCAGTAGAAGGGTGAACAAAAGATAGGCTGAATGTTAACATCGTAGAAATTTGTTAGACAATAAAAGACACATTGCCATTGGTCTCCCTCAAAATCCTCCCCTTCATTCAAATACTTATCTCATTATTCTTGTCTTTCTGAAACAGTTCTGGAAATCCTCTTTTTGTGTCTTCAGTTGTACTTTTGTGACTTGATATTCTAAATGTATTCAAAATGTTTCGCTTTCATGGTCATGTATTGACTTCCGGAAAGAACCAAAAGTCTGATCCAGTGAATAAGGTGGGGGAAGATACACTGTAATATTTTTAGAAGTGACCTTTCCTTTGGATGGCACTTTAGCAGCATGCACCATATTTTTTTAATCACACCTTATAAAGATGCTCAGGACAGAGGATTTTCAGAACTGCTTCAGAAACTGTCAAGAATGATGGCTAAGTGTGTTTGAAGCAAGAGGGAAGATTTTGAGGGTGATTATAATGGCAAGAATGTCTTTTACTATAAAAAGTTTCAATGTCCATCACATATTTTGATCACACCTTGTAGTTATTTTCATTACTGAGTTGCATTGCTCAGTAGATACCAAGGTGTTGCAGTTTGTTTAATCATGTATCTTGGTTCTAATATTTGGATATTATGTATAAAGTTGCCACAAAAGCAGATTTTTGTGAAAACATGAGTTCATTCCTTTAGGGTAAGTGGAACTGGTAGGTTGAAGGGTGGTTTCATGTTTAGTTTTTACTGCGAAACTGCTTTCCAGGGTGGCCGTACCATTTTGTATGCCCTTCAGGAATGTATGAGTGATGCACTTTTATCAGGTCCTACCAGCATTTGATAATGTTGCTACTTAACAGTTTTGGTCATTATGACAGATCTATAGTGATAAATTTTGTCACAATCCCATTATAGTTTAAAATTTGCATTTCTTTAATGGCTAATGATATTGAATATCTTTTTGTATGTCTATTGACCATTTGTAAATTTACCATCTTAGTCATGTTTAAGTGTATGGGTGAGTAGTATCAAATAAACGTGTAACATGCAACCATCACCACCATTCACCTTTATAGCTCCTTTTATCTTCCCAAGTCAAAACTTTAAACAGTAATTCTGTATTCATAGCCCTCTCCATCCAGTATTCCCCTTCCTTGGGAACCATGGTTCTACTGTCTCGGATTTTTGGCTATCTTGAGTACTTCATTCAAGTGGAATTACAGTTTTTTCATATGTGACTGGTGTACTTCAGATTCACCCATGTGGTGTGGTAGTGTATGTCAGAATTCCCTTCATTTTAGCAGCCTTGTGAATAGCATTCTTCTATATTTTAGCTATTGTGAATAATGCTGCTGTGAGCATGAGTGTACAGATATCTTTGAGACCCTATTTTCAATTCTCAGGGGTATATACCTAAAAGAGGAACTGCTAGACCATATAGAATGTTTTGTTGGTTTTTTGTTTTGTTTTTTGTATTTTTGGGCCTCAAACTCACAGCAGTCCTCCTGCATCAGCCTCCTGAGTGCTATGAATGATTACAGGTGTGTGCCAGCACATGGGCTGTTTTTAATTTTTTGAGGGATCACCATGCTATTTTTCATAGCTGGTGTATCATTTTACATTCCTACCAAGGAATGCACAAGGGTTTCAGTTTCTCCACATCTTTGCTCAGATTTTAAAATAATAGTTACCCTCAGGTGTCTTGCAGTGTTGATTGGCATTTCCCTAATGATCAGTGATGTTGAGCATCTCCTCATGTGTTTACTGATCATTTGTATGTCCTCAAAAGCATGTGTCTGTTCAAGTTGGTTGTTATTTTTAATTTTCTTTTTAACAGTCTCTTGACTTAGGATCTTGTTGTGTTGTACAGGCTGGTCTTCTGCATTGGTCTCAAACTTCTGCTTAGTGATATCCTGCCTCACCCTTCTGAGCAGCTAATACTATACCCTGGCAAATTGAAAAAAAAAATTTTTTTTTGTCTTTTTGAGACAGGGTCTTGCTATGTAATTCAGGCCGGCCTTGCTCACCTTGTAGTCCAAGCTGGTCTCAAACTCAATGCTCCTCCTACCTCATCCCTCCCGAGTGCTGGGATTAAAGGCGTGCGCCACCATGCCCGGCTGGCAGTTTACTTCATGTCTTGTTGCTTTTCTGAATTCAGTTATTGATTCCAACATTAATTTTAAATGTACTTATGGTGTTTTGCATGTAAGATAATATCATCTATATACAGACAAATTTCTTTCTAATTTGGATGACTTTTATCTCTTTTTTTCTTTGCTTACTTTCTTTGGCTAGAACTTTCAGAATTGAATTTAATAGAAATGGTGAAAAGTGAACGTACTTGTTCTGATGTTAGAATAAAAACTTTTCTTTCACCATTGAATATGTTGTTAGTTGTAGGGTTTTTCATATAGCTTTGATTATGAAGTAGGCTGTTTCTAGCCCTAGTTTGTTAGCAGTTATTATGAAATGGTTGATGAATTCTGTCACTTGCATCAATTGAAATAATCATGTTCCCCTTTCCCCCTTTTACTCTATAATGTGGTATATCATATTGATGAATTTTTATATGTTGAACCATCCTTGCATTTCAGTAAGTCCCAATTGGTCATGGTATAGAATCATTTTTTTATGCTGCTGGATTTGCTAGTATTTTGTTGAAGATTTTTGCATCAGTGTTCATAAGGTATTTTGGTCTTTGGTTATCCTTAGTGCATATTTTGTTTTTTTGTGGTATCTGTGTCTTGATTATTTTTCTCTTGTTACTGAGACAAAATACCTGACACCCAAAATTAAGGAAGGAAAGGTTTATGTAGCTAACGGTTTGTGGAGGCTTCCGTCTGTAATCAGCTGGCTTTTTTTTTTTTTTTTTTTTGTTTTGTGGCACCAAGGATTAAACTCACAACCTCACGCCTGCCAGACAGGCGCTTAAGCCACTGAGCCAAACTCCCAGCCCTAGTTTTTTGAGGCAAGGTCGCACTGTGTAGCTCAGGCCAGCCTTGTGTTTGCGTTGTAGCCCAAGCTGGCCTCGAACTCACACTGCTTCTCCTCCCTCAGCCTCCTGAGTGTTGGGATTAAAGGCGTGCACCACCACGCCCGGCAATCAGCTGGTTTTAATGCAGGGTGGTATGGCATAGGGTCAACACTTTGAGGTGGTGGAAGACAGCAAAAGCAGCAAGAGCAAAAAGAGGGGAAGAGAAAGCCTCCCCCCTCCCTTATATTGTACACAAAGGCCCTCCCCACCCCCAATGTAGCACTCACAAAATCTCCTTGCCCTCCCCTTGCTCAGGATGGAGGATGTTTACAGTGTAAGGACCCTGGCTCCCTGCTGAGTTGCTTAAACTTCTAAACTTTTCAAGTTGACACAGTGTATCACCTTGCTAGGCTTTGGATTTAAGGAGTCCTTCCTTTTTGGTTATTTGGAAAAACTTGAACAAAGTTGTTAATAAATGGTAGAATTTTTCAGTACAACCATCAAGTCCAGGACTTTGTTGTAAGATTTAAAAATTTTCTTTTTCTGTTTGGAGACAGGGTCTTGCTGTGTAGCCCAGGCTAGCCATGAACCTATGACTATCCTCATACTTCAACCTTCCAAGTGCTGGAATTACAGCCACAGGCCATCTCACCTGACTTGTTTGGAAATTTTTGATTACTTGTTCTAGATACTCTTCTTCTTCGACTGATACATGTTTCATTTATTTTCTCCCAACCCTTTCATCCTCTTAACTATCTTTCACAGAGCAGTAAGTTTTATTAAATTTTGATGAAGTTCTGTAGATAAATTTCTTTTTTTATGGCTTACTCTTTTTCATATTAAGTCTAAGCAGAAGAATTTGCCTAGCTTTAGATCCCAAAGATTTTCCCTCCATATTTTTAAATTTTATTTTTATATTTGCATTTTTGATCCATTTTGAGGTATCTTTTGTATAAGGTACGAGATAATAGTTCAAAGTTGTTCTGTTGTTTTCTGTTTGGTTTTGCTTTGTCTACAATATTCATTTGCTTCTGGACCCAGGTCTTTTTTCTCTTGAGTTGCTTTCTTCCTCTTTTGTTAAAATTTAGCCATTTGTATGGGTCTATTTCTAGGGCTTCTTTCCTCTTCCATTGGTCATTTGTGTTGATTCCTTCACCAGCACTGCACAGTTGTGATTATTGTAACCTTATAGTACATCTTGAAATTGGTAGGGGGGAGGAGAAATCGGGTAGACCCAGTCCTCTCAGTTTATTCCTCTTTTTTAGAATATTGTCTAATTTTAGTTTTTTTGCTTTTTCTTAAAATTTTAGAATAATCATGGTTATATTTACCAAAAATCTTGGCTGAGATTTTGGTGGGAGTAAATATAATTCTCTATATGAATTCGAGATTTGTTATCTTTACCTCATTGATACTGCATCCCACCATCACTGCTGTATGTGTTCAGTTTAGATGTCTTTAAGTAGCTTGCATCACTGTGGTTTGATATTCAGTATAGATTCACTACGTGTTTTCAGGTTTACTCCTAAATATTCTTTTACTCTATTCTTAATGTTTGTTCACTGCTAGCATATAAAAATACAGTAGAGTTTTGGATGTTTATCTTACACTCTGTGATCTTACTAGAGTCATTTATTAGTTCATGGAAACCCCCCAACAATGCACGCACCCCCCTAACTCCACCATTCTTTCGGAGTATTTCCTGGAGATTTTCAAAGAGACAGTCAAGTCCTTAGCAGTTGGGAGTAGATTTATCTGGTTTTTCTAATTTTTCTTCATTTTCAACTTCTGTGCTTCTTACTTGCTTGCTGACTCCTTGTGCATTTATTCCATCACGATACTGAGCAAGAGCGGTGCGAGTCTTGTTATTCCTGTGTTCTTATCCTGGGAAGCATTCAGTCTTTCATCGTTAAATGTAATGTTAACTATAGGTTTTTATAGATATTCTTTATCAGGTTGAGGAAGTACTCTTCCATTCTGTTTTCGGAGATTTAATTGTGAGTAGGTATTGAATTTGGCGAGGCACTTTTTCTGCTTCTGTTAATAGGATCATGTAGTTTTTTTTTAAAATCATTTCTGTGGTGGATCATGCTGATCAGTGTATTTTGAAACAGCTTTGCATCCTTGTAAGAAGCTCCCCACTTGATTGTGGTTATACAATTCTTTGTATGTATTGTTTGATTCTATTTGCTAATATTTTGTTAAAACATTTTTGTATCTGTATCAAGGATGTTGGATTACACTTTCTTTCCTTTTTTTTTTAAACCTTTAGTGTCTGGTTTTATTTCATTTTATTTACCATTTGAGAGGGAGGGCAGGGTCTTGCTATGTGTGTAGTTCTGGCTGGCCTGGCACTTACTGTGTGGCCCAGATTGTTCTCCAGTTTTCAACCCTCCTGCCTAAGCCTCCCAAGTACTGAAATTACTTTAGGTTAATATTTACTTTATAAACGGAAATGAGAAGTATCCTTCTTTCCCCGTTGTTTTCTCAAAAAAGTTGTACTAGAATTGGTGTTAATTTTTATTTAAATGTTTAGTGGTATTCTCCAGTGAACCAGTCCAGAGATTTCTTTCTGGGGAATTTTTAAATTATAAATTTAATTTCCTTAAGATACAGTTATTTAAGTTATTTGTTTATATGTGTGTGAGTTTTGGTAGTTTGTGTTTTTTGACAAGCTGGTTCTTTTGTCTAAGGTACCAAATACGCTTTAATTCTTTTTATTTCCCCTTCTTTCTCCCTTCTTCACCTCTCCCTGAATGTCTTGGTCCTCTTCCCATGGGTGAAAGGTCTGTCTCCTTGGGTGTGGTTTATTGTGTAGGTACTTAAAAACTGTATTTTGCTCTTTGGAGTGTTCAAAAATGTCAGTTTGCTTCTGTTATTTGATGGTTGTAGTTTTTCTATGATTTTTCTGGTTTTCTATTTGCTCTTCCCAATGTTGAACAAAGGGTAGTTCTGCAGCCTGTGCCTTTGTCTATGTTTTCATTTCTCTCAGATTCTGTTTAGTATTTTTTGCAACTTTGTTGTTTGGTGCATAAGTCCTGTGTCTTGGTGAATTAGCCCTTTATTAAATTATAGATTGCCTCTTTGTCTCTGGTAATTTTATTTGCTCTGGTGTTTACTTTATCTACTAATGTAACATTTCTTTGATGTCTACTAATGTAACTTGCTTTTCATTAATATTTGCATGACCTATCTTTGCATATCTTTTAAGTTGCTTATATATTTGGAGTAGCTCTGCTAGTCCCTGGGGTTAAGTCCCAGGAGCCCCATCGTATGTTGAAAATATTGTCAAAAATGCATTTAACGTACTTAACTTGCTGAGTGTTGTGGGTTAGCAACATGGTGCATGGTAGTGTGGGTTTTGCGTGCTCGTTATCACATGGCTGACTGGAGTTGTCTTGCCACTGAGTAGAGGACTGCACAGTGTTAGCTGGGAGGTCAGACTTTGAAGCATGGTTTCTACCTAGTGTGTGTTGCTTTCGTACCACTGTGACATCAAAAAATTCCAAGACACACTCCAGGTCTGAGGAATTCACTGTCATGCGTTTTCTCATCCTGGGGGCCCCTAGTCATTTTGCCTTCTTCAGAGTCTCCTTTTGTGTATTTTATATATAAATGTCAGTGCTTTTTAGTTGTACTTTTAGCAGGAAGAGTAGAGGGAAGCATATCTACTCTACATTTCTGAAGTGAAAGTCGCAAGGTTTTGTTTAAAATTGCCAAATTCCCATTGGTTAGGTCATATAATCAGTGTTCAGTAAATATTTGTTGAATGAATTCATTAATGCTGTACTGATCAGAATGTTTTGTTAATTGTATATACAAAATGCTTGAATATTTCTTACTGTAAAATTCTAAAGACTTAATTTTTCCCAAGGTCAGATTTAGTGCTAAGTGAATAGTAATCTTAGTTTAATTGATTATGGATTATATTTTGTTCTACCTTCACTAATTTCTGGCAGAACATAAATAATGGGGAGCATGTTCAGCTGAAACATTTGTTTTCTCTATACCTACCTGGTAAAAAGTCTAGCAAGTAACTCTTCAATTGTTTCATACTTTTTTGACAAACGAGTTGTTAATAGAGATGTAGCTAGAGATAATTATGCTACTTAAAATAATTAAGCACTGCTTAATGTGAGAATGTGGGATGTAATCATCGGGTTTGGTGGGGTGTAGTTTAGTGGTGGAGTGCTTGCCTAGCATGTGTGAGAATCTTGGATTTGATTCTCAGCGCTGCGAAACATACAAACAAAACAGGACTTTTTCCAAAATTGTTTCTGTTGTATTTTATTAGTTAGAAGCCTGTTCACCACCTTTGGAGGTAAAGTAAGATACTATAAAGTCTTTTATTATGATCAGATGCAGGGAATTTTGTTGTGTTTTTGGGTGGTTTTTAGAGCCTGAAAGGATTCTTACTGCCCTTGTGTTTCATTGGTGCTCTTGTAGGTCCCTTCAATAGTCAGGAGATGGCCGAGTGGTTTCAGGCAGGCTACTTCACTATGTCTTTGCTGGTGAAGAGAGCATGTGATGAAAGCTTCCAGCCCCTTGGTGACATCATGAAAATGTGGGGAAGGGTTCCCTTCTCACCTGGCCCAGCTCCCCCTCCTCATATGGTGAGTGCCTTCCCCACCGGCTTGGGATATGTGTTAGTGGCAGGGAAATTTATTCCCCTTGGAAAGTGATTGAAATGGATTATAATGGGAGAATGAATACTGAGCTGTATTTACCTTTTCAAATTCATTCAAGTTCTCTCTTTCTCTCTGTCTCCCTAAAACATCCCTCCCTTTTACCTCTCTTACACCCACACCCACACACACATACACACACCCAGAACATTCAGTAGCTTTCTAGTAGCTGTAGAATGAAGTTCCTATTTTATCTTAACCCACCTACCAGGACCTGCATGGCCTGCCTTCTTACTTTCATAAGCTTATATCAGAACTTTTACCTTTATTTATCTACTGTGCTTCGCTATAGCTCATCTCTTTCAGTTCTTTGTTGCTGCTAGTTAAACTGCAAATTTTTTTTTTTACTTCAGTTTGCCTCTTGTTTAGCTTGTAAAATTCTTAAATTTTAGGTTTACCTTAAAATAAAGTCACTAGTGCTTCAGAATATTTTTAAGGACTTAACTTTTAACCTTTCTCTTGAATTTGCTCCTGACCTCTCCCAGTAGAGGACCTCCTTTTGGAGGTCTCTAAACATCTACCTCCCCTTACGTCTCCAGATTGAAGTGCCTGGTGGCTGGCCATAGTTAATACTGATCATAGTCAGATAGTGACTGGGTGTGGTGGTGCATGGCTGTAATCCTGCCACTTGAGAGGCTAAGGCAGGAGAATTATCATGAGTTCAAGGCCAGCTTGGCATACATAGTAAGTTCAAGGCCAGCCTGGACTACAGAATGAGACCCTGTCTAAAAATACCTGCAGTGCAAACACTTACTCTGTAGTAATGCTTACCTCTGACTGATTTCATCAACTGTTCATTGAGGGCTTGTGCCAGGCCTTGTGGCAAGTCTTATGAGATGAAAATAAGACATAGCCTCTTGTAGTTATGACAGTTTATAGATAAACACCATGGCCATATACTTTTTCATGT
This sequence comes from Dasyprocta punctata, assembly GCA_004363535.1. Lineage (NCBI taxonomy): Eukaryota > Metazoa > Chordata > Mammalia > Rodentia > Dasyproctidae > Dasyprocta > Dasyprocta punctata. The sequence continues at coordinate 10,228 of RJWM01035267.1, forward strand.
CTCATAGATTCTTAGGTGAGATTTATTATATCTGATAGTCTCCTACTTGTTTTAAGTCCAAAGAAAAATTACATTATGCATTTTTGTTCACAGATTTAACATAAATACCAATTTTTTTTTGTTTCTGTTTTTTTGGTACCGGAGATCAAACTCATGACCCCACACCTGTCAGGCAGGTGCTTAAGCCACTGAGCTAAATACCTGGCCCTATTTTTAGAGACAGGGTCTCACAACGCAGTTCAGGCTGGCCTTGAACTCACTTTGTAGCCCAGGCTGGTCTGAAACTCAGAAGGTTCCTCCTGCCTCAGCCTCCCGAGTGCTGGGATTAAAGATGTGTGCCAACACGCCCAGCTACTTACCAAGTTTAAGCCTTATTTCCCTTTGAAATTGAGATTTCATGTATGGGGAACCAAAGCTCATAAATTGGGTCTTGGCATTCCTGTTGCAGTTTATTTACTAGCCTCTCATATAGAAAGTAAACCTCAGTCATACCCACTTGAGGGAATATTTTGGAAAGCTCTGCCTCCTGTCAGCTGTTACCTTCTCTCTGAGTAACGCTGGAAAGAAGAAAGCTCACCTTCATAAGGAATATTCCTTGAAACCTAGGGTTTCATATAGAAGGTATTTGTTTTGTTTTGTTTTTGAGATGGTGTTTGTTTGAGGCAGGGTTTAACTTGCTTTGTAATTCAGGCTGGCCTGGAACTTGTGATCCTCGTACTTCACCTTGAGCCTCTTGAGTGCTGGGTTGACAGTTGTGTGCCACCATACCTAGCTCATGTCAATTGATCTGGGGTAGCTTTTATCCTGCATTTACTTAATAAGAAAGAGGGAAAAAGTCCCTGAATGAACTTCAGATGATCCCACCTCAAGATGTATATCAAATATTTTGTTTTAAAATATAAGCAGTGTATATAAGAAAGATACAGACTGTATATTCATGATTTGCCTGTTTCGTCCATGTCCTCTTATGCTTTTATTTTATTCCTCACATTCTTTCTGTTTTGTAATTTTAACTTACAAGATTTAAATTCCAGTCATATTATTTGAAATATAAACTAAAAATGTAGAGGTTTACTACAGTTTATTTTTTCTGACTCATGATATATTAATAGCAATAGAAACCTCTATTTTTGGTATAGTAATAGTTTTCAAAGCTCTTTTCATATGCTCAGTACTTTGGATACACTTAGATACACTGGCTTATTGTGTTTATGATGTTTCATTGCAAAATTCTTAATACCTCCATTGATGTTTAGATAATTGTACTCCTTTCTGTGTTATCCATTTCTCCAATTTCTACATGATTTCAAAATTTATAAATCACTTTTAGATTGGGAGTACCTACTGTGCAGGTTTTTGGATACAATAAAAACAGGAGTACCTGTCACCATTCAGTTTCAAAGGCAGCAGTGGAGAACAGCTGCCAAGGACATAAGGACCTTTCCTCACCCAGGGAATCTCATAGTGTAGACACCACCTTCTTCCACTAGATGGTATTGTGTAGTTTTTAAATATGGTAGTGTTTTTAGTTTAGGATTTGGGCAAGAGTGGTGTGGGAGGTAAAGGTCTTAGATTCATTTTGCTTATAGACTAGCAGGTACTAAGTGGCTTTAAGGTTCTTTGTAGTTTAGTGATGTTTTCTTCTCCACTTTTTTACTCCCAGGGGGAGTTGGACCAGGAACGACTGACCAGGCAGCAAGAACTTACAGCCTTATACCAGATGCAGCACCTCCAGTACCAACAATTCTTAATACAGTAAGAGCAGTAATGCAGTAGGATGAGTGCAGCTCTGGAGGGACCTTTGATAGGCTCTGCTCCCCAGGCTCATCTTGCAGCAGAGAGCTGGAGGCTTAGATGAGACTGTACTGTACTTTGGAGGAAGGAGGTGATAATTGGGGTTTGAACCCAGAGCCTTTGTTCTGTGCTACATTCCTTGCCCTTGTTTTTAATCTTGAAATGGTTTCACTAAGTAACTGAATTGCCCAGACTGGGCTCAAATTTGAATCCTCCTGCCTCAGCCTCCTAGAATGCTGGGATTACAGGGGTGTGTCACTATACTTGCTTAACAACTGTGCATTCTGATTTAGTCTCATTTTACTTCTTTTTTTTTTTTTTTTTTTTTTTTTTTTTGCGGCACCAGTGATTGAACTCACAACCTCGCACCTGCCAAGGCAGGCGCTTAAGGCACTGAGTCAAACTCCCAGCCCTGGTTTTTTTGAGGCAGGGTCGCACTATGTAGCTCAGGCCGGCCTTGCGCTCGCGTTGTAGCCCAAGCCGGCCTCGAACTCACAACGCTCCGCCTACCTCAGCCTCCCGAGTGCTGGGATTAAAGGCGTGCGCCACCACGCCCGGCTTCATTTTGCTTCTTAAATGTCAGAAGTTCACAGATGATGACACATAAAAAAGAAGTGCCAACAAACATTTGACAATTGAAGTGCTTTCTAAGGGGCTCAGCTTTCAATGCTCAGAGAAAAACGCAGACAAGAAGATGGAAAGAAATTAACATTTGTACTATTAGCAGTGGTGTAGAATGATGGCAGAACCACTCAGGTTATGTGTCTCTTTCATGGAAGTAAGATTCACTGTGGTGCCAAGATTGGTAAAGTCCGGGGAGGTCCTGCTACCTGTTTTTATAATGTAAGTCTTACTAGGTTACAGACACACCCATGTGTACAGATTGTCTCTAGCTGCTTTTGCCTCACAAAGGCAGAATTAAGTAGTTGCAACAGAGACTGTATGGTCTACAAAGCTGAAGATACTTACTCTGGCTCTTCATAGATAGAGTGAAAAAAATCTCCACGTTGCAGCTGGGCGTGTAGTGACTGTAATCCCAACCCTGAAGGAGGCCAAAGTAGGAGAGTTGAAAGTTTAAGTCCCACCAGTTAGTGAGACCCTATCTCAAATTGAATGTTAATTTTTTAAAAGGTCTGGGAATGTACTCAGTGTTAGACTGCTCCTGGGTTTGATCTACCTCTCCAAGTTAAAACATAGATTGGAGAATTTTTATAGAGGTGATTTTATTTTTTTCAATGGCTGTTTCAATTGTGAATAGCTGTTCCAATCTGTTTTATTTTTTGTTTGTAATTTGGCAAAGCACTGTTATTGCCTTGAGGGCATTTGCCAGTTTTTGGCATTTTATGACTTTTTTTTTAAATTCAGAAGTGTGTCTTTCTAGAATGAATTACAGAATTTTCTGTGTGACAGTTTTCATCATGAAAAATTGTAAAATATATTTGATTGCTGTTTCTTACTGTGGTTCCTGGGAGGTGATGAACTGAACTTTGTCTTTCAGTGCCTCATTCTAGTGAACTAAAATAAATAAAGGTAAGATCAGGTTATACTTTTTTCTCCCCACTTTTTTGCAGACAACAATATGCACAAGTTTTGGCTCAGCAACAGAAAGCAGCCTCATCATCCCAGCAGCAGCAGCAGTTGGCCCTTCTTCTCCAGCAGTTCCAGGCTCTGAAAATGAGGTTGGTGTCCCTTCCATTGTGTGTCACATTTGTGAGCTGAGGACATCTGCACAGGATAGAAGGAATTTTAGTAGAATGTGTAAATTCTGGTGTTAGAATGCTCATAGGCCCCACATATCTGCATGTTGTTTGTAAAAACAATATTACTTAAAAAAAATCAGCTGGAGTTAAACATTTATTTGGTCATTTTACTCATAAAAGTTAGAGATCAACTAATAAAGAATAATGAACACTTTTGAGAAGTACTGTCATTTTAGGGAACCTGTATCAAAACAGTTATAGTCTAGAATTTTTTATTAAATTTTTACCTGTGATAGCTCAAAAATTATTAATGCTATGTTAGGATTATGATTTTCTGGAATCCAGAAACCATTAGGGTAGGCTTAAGGAGAGGAAAAAGTCATGATTGTCATGATATGTAAAAGGTCAGATTGTCACTCAGAATGTTTGGCCTAGCTTCTGAAGATGTGTTAGTCACTGCTCTCAAAACCCTGCTGTCCTATAATCAAAAGAATTCGTATTTCTCATTTGAGCCTTAACCCAGAGGCAAGCAGGTTAGTGGTAGGGCTTCTGTTTTAAAGAGGTAAATAGAGACCCTAAGAAGCTAGTGGACTCGGCTAACCCAACACTTGGAAAACTTCAGAGACAGCTAAAATGCACTTTCGTTTGTTTGTTTGTCTTTGTTATCACATAATGCCCCCATGACTTTTATTGAGATAATCTGGGGTTTTTACAGACAATAGGTATAGCTATCATTTAGAAGCTAGTATTTGCTATATACCATAGGAGATCCTGGAAGTGTGATCATCGTGCCTCTATTTTTATTGGTTTCCTAACTGCTTTGGTAGTGTTAGGTTTTTTTAAAAACGGTGAAGGAGTTTTATGGCCAAATAACCTGGAAAATCTTACAAATAGTGTAGAAATTCGTCTTTTAGTTTTTGTAAGTTACAAGAACATGTTAATTTTTTTATTTCCCTTTTGCAGAATATCTGATCAGAACATCATTCCCTCAGTAACTAGGTCTGTGTCAGTACCAGATACTGGCTCTATCTGGGAGCTTCAGCCAGCAGCCTCACAGCCTACAGGTAAAAATTTAGGTTGACTTTCAGGTACAACTCCAAGGATTAAGAGTGTAATAGTAATTTTGTAATTTAATTTTTGAAAACTCCAGCAAGGATGTTAGCCCATTTTGTACTGAATATTAAAAAGTCTCATTATTACTAGATCCCAGCAAAAGATTAAAGATATTGTTAAAAATGCACTGCTAAGGATTTAGTGGAAATTATTTGGTATGTGAAGTTTATTGCGTTTCAGGTCAGCTTCTCTTTTTTTATGTTGCCCTAACCAATGTAGAAATGTCTTTTTCTGGTCTCTTCAACCAGAGTTTTTAAAAAAAAAAAAAAAAAGCCTAAGTAAAGCTTAGTAAGAGTGGGCTCTCTCCTTTTGAATGGAGGATTGGTACATAGGTGAACACTGCAGCTGTCACGGATTTGGGAGGAGAAAGCCTGCTGTGAAGTGACACCTTCCTTAGTTACTTCTCTGATTGCTTTCATCAGTCAGAAAATTTAGGGTTGGAATTTTTTAAACTTGAAGTCTTGATATGGTGGAATAAGCAGTTCCATTGGGGTCTGATACATGGACACTTGGGAAATAATCCTTCTAAGAGATATTGTTGATGTTCAAAATTCTCAGGAATCATAGACATGGGTGTTTTGTTAGAGTTATCGCGAGCCATCAAGCCACAATTCTCTTAGCATTCTCTGCAAATTATGACAGTGGTAGGACTAATTGCCCTTCACAGACTTTGCATACTGTGCATACCTTATTTTTTCTTGGTGGCTACTTATAGTTATGATGTTAATGTATTCTCCAGTGTGTTGGAAACTGAAGTATTAAACAATTTCTGTTTGGGTTTGTATACTGTCAAATTCCTTTAAAAATAAAACATTGGTTTTATACAGATAATATTTAATAGTTCATGAATACATTGTAACAGGAGTGTAGAAAATAGAGAATGCTAAAAAATGGTGTCAGCAAACCTTGCCAGTAATAGGAACAGGAACTTAGGAGCTTTGAGCTGTTTACTCCCACACCTGACCCTGCGCTCCTGCCTTTTAAGTCAAGTGTGACTTATGCAATCTGCCCAGCCTTTTCCAGTGACTTGTTAAGCTCTAGCTCTAGTGCACATGCTCTTTGTCTTTACTGGGATGGATTTCACATCAGAACCATTTTTAAGTGAACATGTTGGTGGCATTTAATAATACAGTTGTCAGCCGGGCGTGGTGGTGCACGCCTTTAATCCCAGCACTCGGGAGGCTGAGGTAGGAGGAGCATTGTGAGTTCAAGGCCGGCTTGGGCTGCAACGTGAGCATAAGGCCGGCCTGAGCTACATAGTGCGACCCTGCCTCAAAAAAACCAGGGCTGGGAGTTTGGCTCAGTGGCTTAAGCGCCTGCCCTAGCAGGTGCGAGGTTGTGAGTTCGATCACCGGTGCCACCAAAAAGATAAATAAATAAATAAAAATAAAAAATACTCACAGTGTGCAGCTCTCTAGTTCTCTCTAGTTGGTGTTCAGTAGAGAGGCTGTATGGCTACCAGAAAGTCACGGGCTTTGGAATCTCACACTGCTGTTGAAATCCTGGCATGGCCGCATGCATGCTTAACCTGTGTCTGTGACAGTTTTCAAACTAGTTTGTTCATCTGTAAGGATGAAGATATGAATAGATGGCTTTATAGAACTTTGCAAGGATGAAATCAGTTTCCTACTAGATGCCTAATGCTTCTTTCCTTGTAGAGAAGTATGTTGATAGAAAAGAGAGCCCATTGGCAGCTCTGTCTACTTAAAGCAAAATAGGTGTATATGATGCTTATTTAGACCAGCAGAGGCATGGGTATGTTATTGCATGTGTAAACTCTGTCATTTTTTCTCTTGCCTTATAGTTTGGGAAGGCGGTAGTGTATGGGATCTTCCCCTGGATACCACAACACCAACCCCTGCCCTGGAGCAGCTGCAGCAGCTAGAAAAAGCCAAAGCTGCAAAGGTCTGAAACTCATTCTTTTGGGTACTGCATGCCTTCCAGTTGCAGGACGTAGCATTTCTGTTTACTCACCTTACTCTGGCTAGCTATATACATTGGTACTTTCAGTTCACCCAGTGCAGAGTTTGCAAACAAAAACAAAATTTTGCCAAATGCTTTTGTTGCAGACCAGATTGTTCACCTGCAAGCCCGCAAGCAAAAGAGCTTATTAACCCTGAGACTCACTGTACTTTTTGTTTCCATTTACTGATATACTTAAGTGTATTCATATTCTATCCTTATTGTGCTGCCTTCTCTTGAAAAAGACCTCAAAACAATTAAAAGTAATGAGTTATCCTTAGTTGAAACATTAAAGATCATTTTAGTTACATTACTCATGGAATCAACATTTGTTGCAAGTACTAAGACTGAGAAAATAACCGCTACTTCTGATCTGTGGCTTGAGTTCCCACAGTGAATCTTAACCCCCAGATATGAAGGAACCTGTGTTCATTCACGTTTTCTGTAGGAAGAAGGAATACTGAATTTTGGTTTTAGTACTTGCCCGAAGAGGATTTCTGTACCAATTCCTGGTGTCGTTAAGATTTCTGGGTTCCCATGCCCCTGAGGGAGTCTTGTTTCTATTTTACACTTACTGTGTCATCCCTTGGAGTAGGGACAGTCTTTAGTGTGTCCAGAATGTGGAAATGTTTGTGGTTAGGGTCTTTTTTCCATGAACAAGTGTATAATTCATTACAGTTGTTGAGTGTCTTCTGGTTTCTCGGTAATTTGTGAGGGAACGTATAGATGATAAATAATAGGATCATTCAAGAGTTTGCAGCTTTGTGTGTGTAGGTGAGGAGATAGGCAGGGAGCTCTTATAGATAGTTAAGAGAATCTGAACTCAGCTGGAGAGGAAGGGACAAGAATAGGGTGACATCTCCTCCTCCTCCTTCTTCCTCTTCCTCTTCCTCTTCCTCCTCCTCCTCCTCCTCTTCTTTCTTCTTTCTTCTTCTTTCTTCTTTCTTCTTCTTTTTGAGACAGTGGCTCAATATGCAGTTCAGGCTGGCCTTGCACTTACTTTGTAACCCAGGCTGGTCTTGAACTTGCATTGGTCCTCCTGCCTTAGCCACCCAAGTGTTGGAATTAGAGGTGCTTGCCACCATGCCCAGCTTAGGTTGACACTTGATAGAGAGTCCCCCAGTTAATTTTCACTTGAAGGAGTTAATAGAATTTAGGTCATTTGAAAGGTCTGGGGCTGACAAGAGTTCAAGGAGGTGAAAAGTAAGTTGAAGGAAGTGTTGCACTAGTAATGGTTAAAGAAATGTATAAAGAAAGCCAGGCAAGATAGTTCCTGCCTGTAATTAGCACTTGAGAAGCTGAGGTGCAGAGGTAGATATGGGAAAAGTGGATAAGAGACTCAGACATGTGGGTCAGAACAGTGGAGGCCTGAACTATAACTGTGGCAGTGGGATTGGAGATTAGGTGCTAGATTCGACTACTATTGGGAATTGTAAATAATAGTTGGTTAAGTGATGAGTTTTCAAATTTTAAAGAATTGTATAATTTTACACACTAGCAGTTTTATGACATAGCTATTGAGAACTTGTAGCCACACTGTTAGATATTCTGTCAGAAAATTCTTTGCAGGGATGAGTGAAGAAATACCAGACATACCACCCCATAAGAATTCTGATGTTGCCAGGCATGGTGGTGCACACTTGTAATCCCAGCACTAGGGAGACTGAGGCAGTAGGATCGTTGCAAATTCAAAACCAGTCTGAGCTACAAAGTGAGCTCAAGGCCCACCTGAACTGCATGGTGAGACCCTGTCTCAAAAAGACCAAAATAAATAAATAAATGAATAAGTAAATAAATAATCTGATGTTATTTCTATATTGGCCACATTCTGTCCTGTATCTAGATGTGGTGTAATTTAATATGGGGTGAGACGGTGCCAAAATGGAGAGCAAAGTGCATTGAGTTTGAAGAGCATAAAGCTCTTGTGACTGCGATGACATGATAGAGCTGGGATTGCTATGGAGTTCATCACCCAGTTGCAGCACAAGTAACAGTGAATGGCAGGGCCTGTACCTCTCAGCCTGTCAACAGTGCTGGCAACTCAGTGCTTTTGGGTGATTCCATGCTTGACTTTAGATTTCTGAGAATACTCTTATGTCATCCCAGCTAGAGCAGGAGAGAAGAGAGGCAGAAATGAGGGCAAAACGGGAAGAGGAAGAGCGGAAGAGGCAAGAAGAGCTCCGGAGACAGCAAGAGGAAATTCTCCGGAGGCAGCAGGAAGAAGAGAGGAAAAGGAGGGAAGAAGAAGAGCTTGCCCGAAGGAAACAGGTATCTTTCTGGAACTCTGCCCCATAGGAGTAGCGCCTGGCTCAAGACTTGGGTGATCTTCTCACTTCTATGTCAAGACCAACAGAATTGGACTTAGAACCTTAGAAGGCTCACTTGGCTTTGGAAAG
>RJWM01035268.1:0-19069 GCA_004363535.1 Dasyprocta punctata
TTGGTGTATACTGGGCACATCAAGATTCTGAGGATGCTACTGTCTCATCCATGATTCTCAAATTTGAGGAATTATTTTCTAGATTTTTTTTTTTTTTTTTTTTTGGTACCAGGGATTGAACTCAGGAACTAATCATGCTTGCCAGGCAGGTGCTTATGCCGCTGAGCTAAATCCCTGGCTCTAAATCACTTTTAGTAAGTGAGGTAACAGATTACTCCAGGCTTAGTCAGGGAATAGCCAGATCTGGGAAGGGGAAGGTTTTTCAGGTTAATGATTAAAGAGACCCTAAATGGGATAAATCCTAGTAAACAGGGGGTGGGTAGTAGAACTAATGACAATGGATAGCAGTGAGGTATACTAGGTGGGATCTGTGTTCTCATCAGTGGGCTTGTGTCTAGAAAATTTAAAATGCTGGGCTGTTTGTGATACTTACTACACTTACAGGTCCATTTCCCACAGAGTGAGTCTTTCGTATCTTGTATTCTTTTTCTGTTTAAAAAAAAAAAAAAAAAGCTCAGACATGATATAAAGACAACCCACATGAACGTGGGTTTTTTCATTTCCCAAGGAGATCAAGTGGTAGAAGCTCAAGAGCCTTCCTGGGCGTGGTGGTGCATGCATGCCTGTAATTCCAGCACTCAGGAGGCTGAGGCAAGAGGATTGCCTTGAGTGGGAGACCAGCCTGAGCTACATAGTGAGGTCAGGGCCAGCCTAAACTATATAGCAAGACTCTGTCTCAAAATAAATAAATAAATAAACAAACAAACAAACAAACAGAAAATCTAGAACTTTGAACTTGAATCTAGCAGGTCTGGATCTTTAGTCTCTTACTAGTTGTGTGACCCTAATTGGATGCTCAATGTTAACTAAGCCTTAATTTTTCATCTGTAAAATGGAATAAGTACTGTAATATTAATCTCAAAAGTTCTAACAGTAAGTCATCATTGGAAATGAGATGAAGGGATGGAAACTGAGTCTTGCTCGCTCGCCTGCCCTGAATTTGAGCAGACTAACTGTGGTCCCCCTCACCCCCAAACACACCTTCTCCTTTGACTTGTAGACTTAGATCCACTGCTTAGAGCAATAAACCCCTTGTAGAAAGGGGAAAGGTTGGAAAAACAAAGACTGGAAGCTTCTCTCAATTGGTAACCTAGGGTCCAGTAGTTTAGGACTTACTTTTCTTTTTGTTTTCCCCTTTTCTCCTCTGGTACTGGGGACTGAACCCAGGGCTTGGTCTGTGAACTACCTCCTCAGCCCTTTTAAAATTTTGTTTAGATATCCCCGGTGCCGCAATAAATAAATAAATAAATAAATAAAAATAAAAAGAATTTGTTTAGATTTCACTGAGTTCCCCAGGTAGGACTCTAACTTGTGATCCTCCTGTCTCAGCCTCCCAAGTGCTAGGATTACAGGCAGACACCACCACACCAGCCTAGTTTAGGACTTTTGATGCTTGTGGGGCTGGCATGATCCTTTGGTATTGCTCCAGCAGGCAGGACCGCTTAACCAGGAAGCACCAGAATCCCACCCTGCTTCTGCTCTTGCTTTCATAGGAGGGTTCTGGAACTGGGAGGAGGCCAGAGAAGTTGGGCTTATAAAACCTCTGCTGGGGTGGAATTTGGTTTTGTCTGTCCTTACTGGCCCTTAGAGTGCTGAGAATAAATGAAATAAGATCTGCCCAAACAATTGGATTTAAAAAAATAATAACTTCTGGATGTGGTGGCACATGCCTGTAGGGAGGCTAAGGCAGGAGGATTGCAATGAGTTTGAGGCCAACCTGGGCTACAAAGTGAGCTCAAGGCCAGCCTGCACTCCATAGCAAAACCCTGTCTAGATAAATAAATAAATGAAATTTAAAAAACTACTATCTCTCTGGTCTTCATAACTATTTGGGCTCTTGATACAACTAATTAAATTAGCAATTTAGCTCACATAAATGAAAGTATTGTAATCTGCAACTACTCAAATGTAAGGTGATGGTATGATTTACCAGTATTTGTATTAATAGTTGCCATGGTACAATGAAATATCTGGGAATAAATAGGGGTTGTTGTGAAGGAATAATATATTGTATATAAATTCACACAACATGGTGTTTACAGAGTAGTTGTCAGTTGTTATGATTTAGATACTGTGAAAGTTAAAAAAAGAAATACTGTAGGCCATAAGCAAGTACTTCTTTTTTTTTTTTTTTTTTTTTTTTTTTTTTTTTTGTGGTGCTGGGAATTGAACCTAGGACCTTCACACTGAGTTATATCCCCAGGCCATGTTTTATTTTTTGTTTTCAGATTGGGTCTTGTTGAGTTGCCCAGCCTTTCCTTGAATTTTCAGTCCTCCTGACTCAGCTTTCCAGAGTGATGGGATTACAGGTGCATGCCACAGTGCTCACTTTTAAGCAAGTTTGCATTCTAAAAGCTCCATGTGGTTCACGGTTGTGTATATCACATTTATGTGAATATAAAATATATATTTTCTATTAGTCTTCCAACTGTGTTGAATAAAATATGTCAAAAGGATTATGGGTATTCAATAAGACACTTAGGTGTTAAATAAGATTTCTAACTTTAATATTGATTTTATGTTTGTTACCTAGAGAAGCACTAGCGGAAAAAAAAGTAACTATTAGAAGTAGTTTACTGAAAATAAAAGTGAAGAACTGTTCACAATTTTTTTTTTGTTTGTTTGTTTTTTGAGCCAGGGTATTGCTATGTAGTTCAGGCTGGCCTCAAACTCACTGCAATTCTCCTGCCTTAGTCTCCCAAGAATTGGGATTGCAGGCGTACGCCACCATCTCCAGCATTTTTTTAAACTACTATTTATCGAGACTTCCAGGCTGGTACTCAGAAACAGCCTGCTTTGGTTAACGCAGCCCAGCCAGGGAAAACCAGGACTTGACAGTTCCCATAGGGTTTTGGGTATAATAGGCCCTCAGCAAACTGCTGAACTGATAGGTGGGGGAAATTGTGACTCAATTACTTTCTCTGTCTCATCGTTTTATACTGAAATTCACTGAATATGTGCAGGTGGCTGAATTCATTTCAGGGAGGCAGTAGAGTTTGGAGGGTAGGAGCAGAGATGCCAGAGAGGTTAAACGAGGGCTGCACAACTCACATGCTGTGTGCACTCGCCTATGTTAATTTCCCTTCCTCAGCCTTGTGTCCCCCTCTAAGAAATGGAGGTGATAGAATTTTTTTTGTTTGTTTGTTTGTTTTTGGTCTTTTTGAGACAGGGTCTCATTATGCAGTTCAAGCTGGCCTTGAGCTCACTTTGTAGCCCTGGTTGGTCTCCAACTTGCAAGGATCCTCCTGCCTCAGGATCCCGAGTGCTGGGATTACAGGTGTGTGCCACCATACCCAGCTCCCTAGATGTATTTTCATCACTTATTAAACTGCTTGCTATAGAGCCTTGCGCAGAACAAATGCTTAGTAAACACTACCTGTCATTACAAATGCAAATTGAAATCTCTGAAATCTGTAGCTATAATTCTGATTGTGTGTCTACGTGGTAGATTATTGCAATCGTATACTCCTGTTACATAAGCAGTCATGTTATAGGGATGTATAATAATTGTGGTTAGGAAAAAATCTGGTTAAGAAAAAATTTTTTGCCTGGCGTGGTGGCACACACCTTTAATCCCAGCACTCAGGAGGCTGAGGTACGAGGAGCATTGTGAGTTCGAGGCCGGCTTGGGCTACAATGTGAGCGCAAGGCCAGTCTGAGCTACATAGTGTGACCCTGCCTCAAAACACTAGGGCTAGGAGTTTGGCTTAATGGCTTAAGCACCTAACTGGCAGGTGCGAAGTTGTGAGTTCGATTCCCTGGTGCAAAAGAAAAAATTTTTTGTCTGTTGTTTTGTTTGTTTGTTTGTTTTTAATACAGAATCTTGCTATGTAGTTCAGGCTGGCCTTAAATTCACTGTGTAACCGAGGCTGGGCTTGAATTAATAGCAATTCTCCTGCCTCAGCCTCCTGAGAGCTTGGATTATAGGCATGTGCTACCACACCAGGTCTAAGAAAAAAATTTTAAACTGGATTTGATTGCCACAAAACATTTTAAATCCAGGTCCAGGTTTAAATGCTACAGTTTAACTGTCCCCTGGGGTAGCCTGTAGCCATTACTGCTGGGGAGATGTGACTCATTCTGAGGGGATCTGCTGACGTGTAAGATGCACACTAAATTCTAAATAGTAAGAGGAAATTAATAGTAATTTTATATCGATCCTGTGTTGAAATAATATAGGCGTTAATGAACTATATTAGCTACATTTATTCAACTCTTATTAAATATTGATCATTTTACCTGTGTCCTTTTTCTTATTCAAATATAGCTACTAGAAACTTTGTTCCTGTTGGCCAGTCCTTCGCTAGCGACTAGAGTGGTGGAGCACGCCAGGCTGTTTGCATCATCTGAAGCTGTAAAGTGTTTGCCATCGCTGGACTAAAGTAACCAGTGAGCTCTACACAGGTGTCCTCCACACTCTGTGTACTCAGATGCAAGAGGTGACTCTTCGAGTGTGGGACAAATTACCTTAGAGTGTTTCCGCTTGGGTCCGACTTGTCCTCAGGGAGTTGGAGACATGGTACAGCGCCTCCTGAACAGGCCCCCTTGCTTGGAAATCCCTGCCCTGCTGAGGGGACATAAATAGAACCGTGAATCTTTAGAAGGCAATGAAAGGTCGAATCTGATCTCATAGAATGAATAATCATAAGTTAAATCAAGAGTGAGAGGAAAAGAGGGATAACTTTTTGTTTTGTTTTGTTTTTTGAGACAGGGTCTTATTATGTAGTTTAGGCTGGCCTTGAACTCACTATATAGCCCAGGCTGGCCTTGAACTCTTGGTGATCTTTCTGTCTCAGCCTCCTGAGTGCTGGGATTACAGGCAGGCACCACCACGCCTGGCTTCAAAATAAAAAATTTTAAAAAGGGCTGGGAATATAGCTCAGAGTGAAGGCTTGGGGTTTAATCCACAGTCATGAAAAAAAAAATTTACAAAGTCCATGAAACAAAACCTGACAGAATTAAGGGAGAAACGAGCCATTCAACAAAAATGGTTGAACACTTCGGTCCTCATCAGCAGTGGAGAGGAAAGGAGCCCGTGGAAAGCTTGAAGAACCACGCAAACCACCCGCACCACCCCAACCCGGGGAGGCTGCGCCACCCTGCGGCAGTGGAACTTGAGTTTTCTGCAGTGCAGGTGGAACTTTCTCCAGGATAGACCAGGGGTCGCTAAAAACGTAAAAAAAAACCTCAGTGCATTTTCAAAGGCTGAAATCAGACAAAATATCTTCTCTAACCATGGAAAAAATTAGAAATCTAGAACAAGCTGGCTGCTGTGGCACAGGCCTCTCATGTCAGCATGCTGGGAGGCTGATGCAGGAGGGTCTCGAATTCAAGTCCAGCCTGGGCAACTTCGGCTCTCTCTCAAAATAAAGAAGGACTGGGGTGCAGCTCCGTGTGAAGGCTCTATGTTCAATCCCCAGCACTGAAAAAAGAAAAAAACAAGTACCAAAGGCAATTGTGAAGGTTCTCCAGTTGGGGTGAGTAGGCGGTACTCTCCTAAGCGGTCCATATGACAGGAGGAAAGCGCGAGAGAAATCAGAAAGACCGAGAAGTGAGTGAGGGTGGACGCATAAGATTACAGACCTTAGAACTCAGAACAACAACAACAACAACAAACTTTTAAACAGCTGGTTAATGCCTGCCTGGCAGGCGCGAGGTTGTGAGTTCAATCCCCGGTACCAAAAAACAAGCAAACAAACAAGAAAAAAGGATATCAACAGAATTGATGGACCTTTGGCTATATTGACCAAGCAAAAGGAGAAACGATGAAATCAAGATGAAAAATGAAATCTAATCTTTCCAAAATAAAAAAATTTTTTTTGAAGGGAAGACTATTGACAATTATATGCTAAGAGATTAGATGCCCTAATGAACTGGACACATTCCTAGAAAGACACAAATTCTCACAAGTGATTTGGGGAGAAATAGAAATTCTGAATAGACCTCTAATAAGTAAACAAATTAGTCAGAAAACTCCCACAAAGGAAAGTTCAAGACCAGGAGGCTTTCCTGGGGAGCTTTACCAAACATTTAAAGAATTGATACCAATACTTTTCAAACTCCGATGCAAAGTTTCCGGGTGAACACTTGCTAAGTCATTGTTCAAGGCTGGTGTGACCCCTGTTCAAAAACTGGACAGAAACATCTCAAGAAGCTGGGTGTGGTAGCACACACCCACACCCCAGAGGCTGAGGCAGAAGGATCTCTGTGAATTTGAGACCAGCAGGGGTTACATAATGAATTTGAGAGGAGCCTGAGCTACATAGCAAGACCCTGTCTCAAGAAACCAAAAAGCCAAAATCAAAACCAAAGCACACAAAAAATTATAGACCAGTATTGAAGCAAGCCCTCTCCCACTGAGCTACATCCCCAGCCCTTTAAATTGGTTTTTACTTTGAGACAGAATCTTGCTAAATGTGCCCAGAGTAGCCTGGGACTTATGATCCTCCTGCCTCAGCTTTCCAAGTAGGTGGGATTACAGGCACGTGCCGTGTGCCTGGCTCAAGCATGGATATTTTTTTTTCTTTTTTCAAATCCATGTTATTTCAAAGAGAAAAAAAATAAGAAGATCTTACGTATTTACTCTCATTACTATCACAATATGGAAAATAAGTTATTCAGTCCAAAGAGAAAAAAACAAAACAAAATAAAATAAAATTTCAAAACATGTCAATCAGGGGACAACAATGGTACATATATTGTGCATTGTCAAAGGATGGACATTTTTATCTTTTTTATTTTTTTATTTTTTTTTATTTTTTTGAGACAGGGTCTTGCTACATAGTGCAGGCTAGCCTGGAGCTCGCTTGTATAACCTGCTGGCCTTGAACTCATAGCAGTTCTCCTGCCTCAGCCTCTCAAGTGCTGAGATTACAGGCTGTGCCACCATGCCCAGCTTGTCTTATTCTTGACCACAGGAAAAAAAGCACTATCCCCTCAAGAATAGTGACAGAGAAATTCTCAAAACAATTCTAGTAAGCTGAGCCTAGAAAAAGATTATCTACATGACCAAGTGGAACTTATCCCAGGAATGCAAGGCTGGTATGACATATGAAGAGCAACACACTGTATCACAGTAGTAGAATAAAATACAAACACAACATGATCATTTCTTTTTTTTTTTTTTTTTTTTTTTTTGCAGCACAGGGGATCGAACTCATAGCCTCACACCTGCCAGACAGGTGCTTAAGCCATTGAGCCAAACTCCCAACCCTAGTTTTTTGAGGCAGGGTTGCAGTATGTAGCTCAGGCCGGCCTTGCGCTCGTGTTGTAGCCCAAGCTGGCCTCGAACTCACAATGCTCCACCTACCTCAGTCTCCCGAGTGCTGACAATATGATCATTTCAACATGCATAAAGAGCCTTTCGCATAATCTAATACTTTTTTATGGCATAAGCACTCAACAAACTAGGATTAAAGAGCAACCTCATAAAAGCCAGCTGTGATGAATCCATTGCTAACATCACACTTCTGGAGAAAAGTCAGACGCTTTCTTTCCTGAGAGTGAGAAGACAGAATGTCCATCCTTAGATTGGATGTAGTGGTGCATGTCTGTAATCCTACCTACTTTGAAGCCTGAGGCAGGAGGATCTGAGGTCGGTCTGGGAACTTTAGCAAGATCCTATCTCAAAGTTAAAAATAAATAAATGAAAGGCCTGGGGATGGAGCTCAGTGGTACAGAGCTTGCCTGACTTGCATGAGGCACAGGTTCAGTCTCTAGGGTTTGGGATTAGGCAACTGTTGCCTTAGCTATTAACACTAAAATCACAAAAGACAAAACAGAAACACATTAGCCAGGTGGCAGTGCATGCCTGTAATCCCACACTGGGGAGGCTGAGGCAGGAGGATCATTGTGAGTTCAAGGCCAGCTTGGGCTACAAAGTGAGTTCAAGGCCAGACCGGAAAAAAAAAAAAAAACCCAGAAGCATATTTAAATTAGACATCATAAAATTAAAAACTGCGCTTCTCTCCTTTTTTTGGAGACAGGGTCTCACTGCATAGTTCGGGCTGGCCTTGAATGCACAGCCATCCTCTTGGCTCATAAAAAGCAAAATGACAGGAACAACCACCTCCATGTTTCTTAAGAATACCATCCAGGCTGGGTGTGATGGCATACGCCTTTAATCCTGGCACTCAGGAGGCTGAAGCAGGAGGAGCCTCATGAGGTTGAGGTCATCCTGGGGTACATAGTGAGTTCAAGACCAACCTAAATTACAGAGTGAGTCCTTGTCTCAACACCCTCCCCACCAAAACAGAAAGAAACCAAAATAAGCCATACAGAAAGTGAAGAAACAATGCACAGAATGGGAGAGATGTAGGCAAATCACGCATCTTCTTAGGAATCCCTACACAGTGGGCAAAACATTTGAGTAGGCATTACTGTGAAGAAAATACAGTCAATAAACACCCAAGAAATAAAAATAACTTAGGCAAATAAAAATCAAAACCATATTGAGATAGGTCATACCCACATTAAATAATTCAGTTAAATAATTCAGTCATTAATTAGCACTGCTGGGGATTGAATCCAAGGTCCTCACACTGAGCTACAACACCAGTCACTTTTTGAAATTTTTTTTATTTCAAGAGAGGGCTCACTAAATCAGTTGCTCGGGTCGGTCTGGAGCTCGTGTTTCTCCTGCCTCAGCCTCCCAGATGGAGGGTTTGATAAGGAAGGCAAAAACAAATGGTGTTTTAAGTCCTTGTCCCAGATCCCTCCCTCCGGCCCCTGCTCCCTCGCAGGGTGCTGACAGGATTGTGAAGCAGTGCGGTCAGTTTGGAAACAGGCCGACTGCTCCTCAAAAGCAAACCGGACCTCAGCGGTGCGACTTGGCCTCTGTGGCTGGGAATGCAGCATCCGCGGGAGCTGGGGACGTGTGGCAGACACCGTACAGGTGGGGAGGTGGCCCTCACCTACAGTAGCACACGTGGACCTTCAAACCGGCACCCTACACTGTGTGAGCTATACGCAGACACGGATTGTTTTAGTTTCTGTGTATACAAAAGGGTCAGAAGGAACAAAACCTGAGAGGTGGAAATGGACCAGGGGTGCATGTGCCCATGTGTGGCCCAGCAGGGCAGCTCTGATGGGTGTGTGGCTCCCTTTCCTGGGTGTGCAAATGTCCTGGGGTCTGATGGTGGTGTCGGGCGTGCAGCTCTGTGAACACACTGAACAACCACGTGCTTTGAAAGGCTTTGCCTCGCTGTGCGTAGATTGTGTCTCAGCGAAGCTTCTATTTTAAAAATGCTTTTCCTTTCACATCTGAGAGAAATTGATCAAAATCTCAGTCATCGATCTTTTTCCATTTCCACGGTATTGTTATCTGAGCTGATAACATTCATAACCCTCGAACTTTAGAGCTTGATTTTGTTGTTGTTGTTGTTGTTGTCGTTACTGTTGTTGTTTGGTACCGTGAACCAGATCCAGGGCCCTTGCACTGAACCACATCTCCAACACTTTTGAACTTTGAGCCTGGGGTTTGCTAAGTCACTAGATTGTGTGGGCTGGGCTCACAGTTGCCACCCTCCCCTTCCTCCTTCCAGAGGCCCGGGGTTGTGGGCGTGTGCCATTCAACCCGCTGCTGTTAAGTAGTTCTAGGCCAGTACCTGGGGAAAGGCCGACTGAAGCAGTTCAGGTCTAGCTTAGCCTATTTATTTTTCTTCCCATCTATTCAGCAAATGCCCTGAAGTTTGGGCATGGTAATGGCACTGTTTAAGCCACATGCACTAGGTCGGCCTACATAGTGCGGTATCCACCATGCAACTTATTATTGGAGACCAAGAATTCACAATGGCTAATTTTGCATCCTTAAGGGATAAATGGAGGTTTGGGATTATGGTATCACCCATTTGAGACTCCTCATTAACTCCTGGGATGGGCCATCCTCTCCCATCCACTAAGACTAAACTAAAACTACTAAAATGAAAAAGAACACTCCAGAACAAGATCCTTCTCAGCATAAGATCATCTCCCCCCTCTTGAGACATCCCAGGATGATCCGTTACCTGCAGTGTCATCGACCTCTGAATCTTCTGCTAACCTGGAATCTTCCGTTAGCCCCTCCTACATTGTACACACACATTGCGTTGTACACATCCAATAAATAGTGGCTGGTTTGGAGTACCTGGGTCTTTGCCTGTCCTGAGTCTCTGACCTCCCAGCCCCCCATCATGCATTACTGAATTTGTCTCTGTTTCTTACTTTATCCCTTGCTGTACCCCTCCTGCAGGCAGTTGGGGATCTTGGTCAGGTCCTTGATAACATACTCCCCATGATAACATACTCCTGTAGGACCGGCTTTTCACTGTCTATCTGAATGTGGAAGAAAGCGAAGGTTCACATGCCTGGATACCATTCCGCCATATGCAAGATTCTGCTTTAGGCCTCGTTTAGCGGTGCTGATGTTTGTGTGATGAACGTTTGGTTCATTCATTTGCCTCACAGATGTGGAGTGGGTGCCCTCTCTGTTGTAGATTTTGGGGACTCAGAGCGGGGCTGTCAGATACGGCCCCACCTTTGTGGAATTTACAACCTCCAGCAAGGACTCAGGTGATGAACAGGTCAGTTTTGAAAGGTGGTAACGCATGAGCTAGAAATGAGACAAGCAGGCATGGTAGCACATGCCTATAATTCTAGCACTCCAGGAGGCTGAGACAAGAGGATCACTGTGAGTTTGAACCAGCCTGGGCTACACAGTGAGTTCAGGGCCAGCTTGGACTACTTTAGTGAGACCCTGTCTCAAACAAAAACAACAGAGGTGAATCAGGGGTGGGGGTTGGGGTGGGCAGGACAGTCTCAACAGAGAGGGAGGGAGAAAGAAAAATGGGAGATTCTCCCCTGAAAGGAAAGGCAAATAGCTACTAGATCAGGTAGACTACTGCGATAGTTCAAGAGTGTAATTTGCTCAAAGGGAATGGGAAACGATGGGAGAGTAAGAGATAGGACCTAAAAAACAATTTTTAAAAGAAGTTTTCTGAGACAGGGTCTCTCTGTATATCCAGGCTGGCCTCAAGCTCACAGTGATCCTCCTGCCTCAGCCTCCTGGGTGCTGGGATGACAGCTAAAAATCAGTTTTAAGAGATCATCCTGATTGTGGCATGGAAAGAGACTGTAGAGGGGAAACCAAAGAAGCTGCAGGACATCAAGAGGCCATGGCTGTGCCCCAGGAGGAAGTGGTTCGGTCACAGGGGGGCAATCCACAGTGTTCCAAGTGGTCAGTCTTAGGTCTCTTTTGAAAATGGAGCTGGACACAGCACAGAGGTAGATCCCAGTTTGATGAGATCAAGAATTTGCGCAGGTTGAAGGCCCTTTCTAAGGAAAATTAAAGGTTAAACGCAAAACACTGGATGGCTTTGGAGCGAAGGAAGTGGCTCAGGCTCGGACTCGGTGAGCCCGTGCACGGGGAGCCCTCCCGCAACGTGGGTGAGGTTGGGAGAAGTCTGAGCCGCCTGGGGTGAGAGTCTGAGCATCTGGCAGTGAGGAGGAGAGGAGGGG
Source organism: Dasyprocta punctata (assembly GCA_004363535.1). NCBI lineage: Eukaryota > Metazoa > Chordata > Mammalia > Rodentia > Dasyproctidae > Dasyprocta > Dasyprocta punctata. The sequence goes on from RJWM01035268.1 coordinate 11,554, forward strand.
GTGAGGGTAAGATCTGGAGGGAAGACGAGAATAAGGGCTTCTTCTGTCAGGGTACGTTCACGGTGCCCAGCACGCAGGAGGACCTCTACCCGGAGTCCAGAAAGAGGGCGAAGCCGGGAAAGTCAGCTCACCATTCATGGCATTCAAAGTGGGGCAAGTGGGTGAGATCCCCTACGGAAGAGAGACAAGGTCCAAGGACTGAGCTAAGGACAACGCTATGCTTAGAGTTCAGGCCAAGTGTGAGGCAAATCTAAGAGGATTCGAATTCCTTTGGGAGGCTGAGGCAGGAGGATCAAACTATATAGAGACCTTGTCTCAAAAAAAAAAAAAAAAAAGAAAGAAAAGAAATTCTAATTCCCTAGTTCCCTGTTGATTTGTGATTGCAAGCATTTGTTTAACACTTAGGAATTCATTAACGGGTGTAAAGATAGTTAGATGAACAAGGAGGCATGAACCATAAGAGAAAGCTAATTGCACAAAATATTCACTCAAAGGGGTTTTTTTTTCAGCACAAGAAATGGAATTTACTTGATGCAAAGGAAGAAATTCAATTTTCTCCAGCCATTTAGCTCTCTTACCATCTAATCTACTTGTCTAACTCTCGCTTAGAAACAATGCTTTAACAATATTGAATTAAAATCATTTAAAGAAATTATATTGAACTAATACTCAGATATAAAAACACCAGCCTCCTATCTCTAAGCATTATTTATGTCATTTTATTAAAACTTAAGTTTTTAGGGCTGGGAGTTTGGCTCAGCAGCTTAAGTACCTGCTGGGCTGGCTCGAGGTTGTGATTCGACCCCCAGTACTGACAGAAAAAAAAAAAAAAAAAAAAACTTAACTTTTTGATTATGCCAAGAGACAATAGCCCTTACCCTTTTAAAGAATTTACAGAATGATTTGGGAATGACAATGTGCAATGTATGTACCATTGTTGCCCCCTGATTGATGTGTTTTCAAATTTTGTTTTTAGTTTTTTATTGATTTTTTTCTTCTTTTTTTTTCCATGAAATAAAATGGATTTGAAAAAAAAGAATTTACAGAGAGTGTGAAAACGAGTGTGTTTTTCAGGTCTATCTGCCACATAAAAGCAGAATAATATTGACCAGGTAGAAAAGATGGTGATGGGTTATAAAGCGTAGTACATCCCAGTGGGGAGACTGAAAGTGTACTTATTTATTTGTTTATTGAGATAGGGTCTTGTTCTGTAGTTCAGGCTGGCCTTGAACTCTCTGTATAGCCTAAGCTGGCCTCGAACTCAGGCCATCCTCCTGCCTCAGTCTACTGAGTGCTGGGATTATAGGTGTGCAGCACCTCACCTGGCAAAAGTGTACCTTTAGAGTAGGATCTCCAAGGGAGAGCTTTCTGAAGGTGAGGTTTTATTTATTTATTTTTATTTTTTATTTTTTTGGTCCTAGGGATCAAACTCACACCCCCACACCTGCCAGGCAGGCGCTTAAGCCACTGAGCTAAATCCCTGGCCCTATTTTTTTTGAGGTACCAAGGATTGAGCTCACAACCTTGCACCTGCTAGGCAGGCGCTTAAGCCACTGAGCCAAACTCCGGGCCCTATTTTTTTTGAGGCAGGGTCACACTATGTAGTTCAGGCCGGCCTTGCTCACATTGTAGCCCAAACCAGCCTTGAACTCACAATGTTCCACCTACCTTAGCCTCCCGAGTGCTGGGATTAAAGGCGTGTGACACTACGCCTGGCTCCGGCCCTATTTTTTGAGACAGGGTCTCACTATGCAGTTCAGGCTGTTCTTGAACTCACTTTGTAGCCCAGACTGGCCTCAAACTCATAGCAATCCTCCTGCCTCAGCCTCCTGAGTGCTGGGATTACAGGCATGTGGCTTACTATCCATATTTTTATACATCTGATTTTTCATTTGTAATAATAGCTAAAAAGATTTGGTCTCTATGTCTGAGTGATAGTCTTCTATGTTTTATCTCATTTAATTCTCATAATTTTCTTTCTTCCTTCCTTTTTCTTTCTTTCTTTCTTTTTGTTTTAGATGAGATCTCCCTATGTAGCCCAGGCTGGCCTTGAATTTGGGATCCTCCTGCCTCAGCCTCCTGATTGCTGGGATTACAGGGAACTGCCACCATGCCCAGTTCACTCTCATACTTAACCAGTGAGGCTTCAGCCATTTTGTCAGGGAAAACATTTTAAACCTTTATTCAACCCTATGCAGCATTTTAAAAGCTCTTCAGGCCGTGCGCTGCCTCCACCTCTCTGAGGCAGTGTGTAGAGGACAGACAGTGGCTGTTGGTGGCCAGTTTCCCACTCGTCAGCTGTGACCCTCTGCTTCCTGGGGCCTACATTTCCTCATCTGTACGTGTTGCGACAGAGATGACGACAGTGTCACAGAGGGTTGCTTTCCCGGAAGCTAAATTGCTCTGCGTCTTTGGAATTGGAGCTTTCATAGCTCTCCCTGCTCTTTAGAAGTAAATCTCTCCACTCCCATATTCCCTGTCAGCCAGCTGTCATTTGTCATAGCTGCCAACATAGAACGACAGCTGTCCCCACTTGTCAGCCACTGTCTTTGTCTGCCTTGCTGTGTGCGCTGGAAGCCAGGTGACCATCGCAGGAGGTCGGGCACGGACAAGGCGCAGAGCGGGCGTGCTGTGGAGGACCGGGCTGTGGAAGGGTTGCGCTGCTGGACACAGCGCTCTCCGGGTGCATTGGAACGCTCATATTCACAGCCCCCGAAGGCAAGCTGAGAGTGCACTGCAGGGCTGCCGCTCCGTACTGCAGAGCTGTGAACTGCCAACCTTAGCGACCAAGAGGTTCTCCTCATTGGCAACATGTACCGCTTGGGAAGGTCTCTGTTCTCTCTCCAAGGTCTTGCTCAGTTTCCTGCCTTTCCCTAAGCTATCCCCTCCATTTGTTGGAAAACCAGTAAATACAAGTGATCTAGAGTAGTCTTTGTTTTACCGCCAAGAGGGTTCTCCCTTTCTGGACCCTAAAAACCATATTATTTGTCTCTTTTATTTAAGCCTTGGCTGTATGCTCATTTTAGGAGATGGGGGCTCTGGCCAAGCTCCTGATAGCACGCTCTATTTCCAGCATGGTGGCGTGCAGGTTTATGACAATGTGGCTGCTTAAGTACTTTCCTTTTCCTCCCTCCCTCCCTTCCTTCCTCTTTTGCAGTCCTGGGGCCTTCACGCTGCTCTACGTCCCCAACCCTTTTTAATTAATTTCCAGACGGGGGTCTCACTACGTCACTAAGTTATTTAGTGAGACCCTAGTTGGGTTCCAATTTGTGATCTTCCTGTCTCAGCCTCTCAGCGTGCTGGAATTACAGGGATGCACCACCATGTCCAGCCAGTACTTTCCATTTGAGGGTTCAGGCTCCAGGGAACCTGACCCAATATGCCAGCCCTTCTAAGGCATCTTTTATACCAACATCATCGAGATCCCATCATGCACACTTAGGGGCCCTTTGGGGGACAGAACAATACAGTGAAACTGTCTAAGCTTTTTAGACCAAAGGCACTGCTACTTGACAAGTCCCCGTTACCTAATAATTTTCTCTGTGAGATGACATTGTGACTTTACTACAAGAAACAGTCGAGTAGGTGGCTCATTAAATAAGTAGGTTTTGATGGCTCACGGATTGATCTAGTTCCTTAGAAGGAAAATGAATTCTGCTTTTCCCTCATTTACTCAACTAGTGATCTCTGAAAACTAAGAGAAGGTACGCTTGGTCCTGAAAGGAAGCAACTATAATGCATACAGGTTGAAAGGGGAGACTCTGAGCTTTTTAAACAAACATCTTAGGACATCCAAGAAGTTAATGCCACAATGAGCTCATCTGGTTTCAAGCTCTTCCTTTCTAGAGGAAGGCAAGGTAGGGAACTCCAGGGGATTGGATTTTGGTTACTCAAGAAACAGAAAGTGAAATGGTCAATAAAAAAATATAATTGTAGGAGAAAGCAGTAGCAGCTCTTTGGTTATTCAGGAAATAAGGAACAGAGCTAGTGGCGGGCCCAGAGGGGAACCCCAGCCCGATCGTCACACTTACCTGGGTGCTTCGGAGGAGCTGATCAGTGGAAACAGTGGTGCCCGCACATGGGTCCTGGAAGGTTTCTCCGTGAAACCACCTAAAAGAAATCATTTCTAAATGACCTGGGATGACCGCAGGTCTCACCAGGGTTGTGATCTACAATCTGTTGGACAGCTGTCCCCAAGCGCAGTCTGCTAACTGAAGGCACAGTGGGGACGATGACCTGCTCTGGACTCTTCCTGCTGCCTGGGGTTTCTGTGTAGGAGATTCTCTGATGACTACTGTGACCCTGGGGGTGAAAGCTGCTGAAGGAACGGCCCGGATCCCACGGGGAAATACTCTCTTTCCAAAATCATGCCAGTTGGTCCCAAGAACAATCCTGGCATGGATTCAGTACTGAAATTGCATCATCTCGGGGTGAGTTCAGGGGTTACTTACAGTAGTCAAGGCTTGTTCTTGGGACTGGGTTTGGTCCAGGCGTGGGATGTCACTAACCCCACAGTTCTGAGTGTGTGGCTCAGACAGGTTGCCATGGAGACCGCGGATGCCATTATGACCTGCCAAGGTCAGGGGTTCTGCTGCTGGCCACCTCAGCTGGCCCTCCCCACCAGCTTCCAGAGCCACAGAAGGGAGGGAGGCTGCTGGCCCTCCAGAACTTTTCTTTTTAAATTGATTAATTGATTGATTACATTCATTGTGGGGAGTTGGTACGTGTACATAAAACATCTTGACCCTTCTTTTGTCACCTACACCTCTCTGCTCTGTCTCACAGTCCTTTTCACATTTGCAAAAGCTCCATTTCCAATTGTTTTCTTCAATTCTTTTTTTCTCACACCTTTTTCCTTCCCTCCCTCCATCTCTTGTTCCCCTCCCATTTGAAGAAAAGAGTTCCCTAATTCCTATTATCAATCTTTATATTTTGGATTTCTCATATAAGGGAAACCATGTAATATTTGAGTGTCTGATTTCTTTCAGTTAATATTATGGTCTCAGGGTGCATCCATTTTCCTACAAATGACTCAAGTTTATCCTTCTTTATGGCAGAGTAGTACTCCATTGGCCCTTGAGAATTTAGATCTCACTGTGTGGAGGGCTCCTCATGAGGTATAAATGTAGCATCGACTTCTGTTCTGGAGCTGTGTGCACAATTTCTTTACCTAGGAATTTCAATCCTGTTGACTACTCAGTACTGAAAGAGAATGTGATCTCTCAAATACATGAAGTTAAACTAATACAGAAATTCCATGTTAAATTAGTCCACTGCATTTTGGTCTAAAATTGAATTCTAATGTGACATATTTACATTATTTTTGTCTGATATCATCCTGGCCCTTTATGCCTTAGTTTTGCTATACTTTATGGGCCTTTTCACTGAACTGTTTCCCTGGCTCTTTTTCAATTTTTTTTTTTGTCCTGGGAATCAAACTCAGGACCTTGTGCTTGCCAGGCAGGTGCTTATGCCACTGAGCTACATCCAGCACATCCTCCCCAGATCTTTTTGCTTATTTTGACACAATCTTGCCAAGTCACTGAATTACCTAGCATTGGCTCAAACTTGTGGTCCTCCTGCCTCAGTCTCCTGGAGGACTAGATTTACAAGCCTGTACCATCATACCTGGCTTATTATTCTCTTTATTAACTCAGAGAATTTATAAAGCCAAATTCCACATTTTGGGGATTTTTCCTTGTTCGTTTGCTTGTTTGTTTTTTTGGACTTTTTGAGACCCAGTTTCAAAAAACCCACAAAAAAAATTAGGTTTGGATCCTTCCAGCCACTTATAGAGCCCTTACAATATTCCTTTCCACAGTCCTGTTCAGGGTGGTGGTGTGCATGTGACTGACCAATAAGATAAGTAGATCCCTGTTGGAGACCACTACGAAGCGGCTCTGAGCAGGATTTAAAATTTACTAATTGGCATTCTATTTATCTGTGAGCCTATTCTAGGCCTAGGCCCCTTGCCAGGTGATGGGAGCTGATTCATAGTAAATGAACCTCTATGAATCCCTGGTCCTGATTGAGGCCTGCAGTGGCCGATGAAGTCAGAGGTACCACAAAGGGCAAGGTAAAGAAGGCCGCAGCTGACAACATCTTGGCTCCATAATCAATTACGTTAATAGAGACTGCCCTGCAGGCATCTTACTCTGCAGGCATCTCAGTCCCACCTCAAATGTCATCTTGGAGATAAGATAGTTCTCCTTTTCTGGCATTTTTTCCTACTTGGAGATGTCCTTGAAGTGACTCCCAAGTCCTGCTCAGTTCCGGCACCTCCCTCAGTATCCCCTCTCTTTGTCTACAATGGAAATAAATATGGGTGGTCCAGAGAAGCTCTGTCTTAGCCTTCATCTCAGTGACAGAGTCAAGAACTCTGTAGCGGCTTTGACCCTCCTGGAGCCCTAAAACTATACCATTTGTCTCATTTACCTAAGCCTTTGCCGTAAACTCATTGGGGAGACTGGGGATCTAGACCAGGTCCTGGATAGATCCCCTCCTCGATGTTTCCAGTGGTCAGCGAGCTCAGCCCGTGTGGTCAGCGAGGGGGCCTTCAGCCACCTAGTGGTCCCCAGATTCCCAAACTTCAGCCCCACAGCTGGCCACCCCACATATGACCAGCTTTGTTTGGGGAACGTGGGGCCTGTGGACTTTAAAAGTATTTTCTGAATGTTCACATTGAAATGAAGGCATCGTGGGGGCGGAGGTGACGTTAGCAAAGGCCGGAAGCCGAGTGTCCCCTTCTTCGGGCCGAGGTTGCTTGCTGGCTTGTCCCGAGCTGCAGGCTTTCACCCCACAGCGCAGGTGGCGAAGCAGCTGCCACACCCTGCTGGCTGAGGGTGACGGGGGCCACCCCAGAAGATTGTAATTCCTATAAAAGCTGGCTTCACTTTTTCAGGAAATAATTTCCAAGCAGGAAGTGAAGTGTAGCCGCCCACTGGCCAGCTTGTCGGTGGACGTGGATCGCCAGCTCTGCAGGGTTTGTCCCTTAAACAAAGGACCTTCCTGAGATGCAGCTCCACAGGCCTCTGCGAAAAGTTCATCTTTGCCAGTAGTCCCAGCATTTGAGAGGCTGAGGCAGGAGGATCACCCCAAGTTCAAGGCTAGCCAGGGCTACAGTGAATTCAAGGCCACATGAGCTACATAGCATAACAAAACAAAACAAAACAAAACAAAACAAAACAAAACAAACAAACAAAAAAAACCCCCAAAAAACCCCAGAAAATAAAATAAAATTCATCTTTATGAGAAGCAGAGACCTTTTGTAACATTTTGGCCTCAGACTCTATTATATAAAAATTAAACTTCAGATAAGAAAATTCCTCAAAGCTGTAGATTCATTAAACTAGATAGGACCAGGAGAATTCTAATTCACACAATTTGGGACTCATATAATTCATGTAACAGAGGATGCATCTGAAGTAACCCGGAGAATAAGAATGTAATCTGCTCTTCACCTTTCTGAAGGACATTTTTCTCTGGGCAAAGGATTTGAATACATATTTCTCCAAGA
>RJWM01035269.1:0-19071 GCA_004363535.1 Dasyprocta punctata
TTTAAATTTGAGAAAAATCAGAACCAAGAAGGAAGCATTTAGATTATTCTTCCAGTATAATCTAAGAGATAGGGAAGTACAACCCCAAATTGGGGTAAAGATATTTGAAAAAAACATGCTTCTGTTAAATTTTATTCTATAAATTAAAATGTAGAAACAAATCAAAATTAAGATGTCATGGATTCAAACTTACTGTTACGAAATTAACCACTTCTGTCATTTGAGCACTTTGGTTCACTCATTATGAGGTCCAGAAGGAGGAAGAGGAGAAAAAAGAGGAGGAAGAAGAGGAAGAAGAAGAGGAAGAGGAAGAAGAAGAGGAGGAGAAGAAACAGGTACACGGGAATCGTTTGTCCCTGCTGTGTTTCTCTAATGGATAGCATGAGACTATTTTACAGCCAAAGCATTACAATTGGTATCATCACCCATCATCATAATTATCCACACTACTGCATATTAACTTCCAAGTAGTACAGGCATTGTACTATGTACTTATCATAGTAATTTAGTTCTCATAGAAGCATTAAAAGTTAAAATACATTTATTTTGTTTTATTTTTGTGGTGCTGGCTCAAGGCCTTGACTATAGGAAAAAAAAAAAAAAGAAGAAGAAAAAGAAAAAGAAAAAAAGCTCTACCATTGTGCTATACTCCCACCTCCTATGAATACCACTTTAAAGATGAAAAATCTGGTATTCAGAGAATTTGCACAGTTAGTAAAGAATAGAGTTAAATGATGTTAAAACCTAATTCTGTGGGACTCTAAAGTCCTTCAGTCTTTTCCCCTGTGCCTGTGGCTCACTAGGTTAGCATTTTCAATGAGTAAATTTTACTTGTAGTTGCAATTAATGCTCAGGACTGGTACTTGCCAGTTAGCTCAGTGCCCAGAAGGACAGTAAGGCCTCAGCCACATCTATGGGCCCGAGGTTAACAGAAGATGGGTCCTTACAAGTCAGTGGAGAATGATCAGTGGTAATAAGATTATCTTTACTTGGGAGACAGAATAATTCTGATGCAGCTGGGTTCCAGTGACAAGCAGACCAATACAGCTCCAGCGTCTCACTCTCACAGGCCACAGCCAGGAAGGAAAATATGTGGGTGAATCTCTATCTTTACTTTGAAAAGTCTGGGGAGGGGATTATGTTGTTCCATCTTGGATCATTCTCTCAGGCCAATCAGCCATGACCAGGAAGACAGAGTCATATAAGAAGATGGCCATTCCCACTCAGACCACAGGGTTAGAATGCAAGAAAGAGAAATAGTTCCCTGAGAGAAGGGGGTGACACCCCATGGAACCGCCAGGGAGTGACTGTGGCAGATTATGTCATCTTAGTCAACCAAAGGGTTGCATCTGACATAAAGAGTGCGTTCTAAAGTAAGACTGAGGGTGAAGCATTACATACATAACAATTATCCTTTAAAAAAAAAAAAAACTTCTAAAGTGGGTACATGGCCCTAATTTTTAGTCACACTGAGAACTGAAAACCATCAAGCTTCATTAAAGGAAAACACAAACTAGAAATCTGCAAGCCAATATTTGAGATAATGAGCTGGCTCTCAAGTCAGAAATCAGATCCCTTTGCAAAAATGGGGGTGCACAGAAAATTTCAAAAGTGCTCCTTCTTAAACCCAGAGGGTGTTCCATTCTTCTTTGGTATTAACTTTTATTACTTTAATGCTCCTCAACAAAATAGTTGTAACACCAAGAGAGATATGTGAGAGTATATAGCAGAGGGTTTGATCATAGAAAGTGCTCGATTAATGCTGGATTTAAATTCAAATCTGACTTAAAAATAATAAAAGAAGTTTTCTATTTGGTTGACATTTTATGCTGCAGCTCCTCCACACAGTGATCATCTCCTCCTGCTAGCTCTGGTTTAGTCTCCTGATCTTCAGTGGAGTCATAGTTAGCAGAATTTCTTAGAGTGTGGCTTTTTTGTTTGGTTTTTATTTTGGTTCTTTTGCCAGGAGGGGTGACTTGAGGAATATGCAATGTGCTGGGGGGTTTGAGGAATCTGAGTTCTAACCTTGGCTCTGTCAATATAGGCCATAAAACCTTGGTAAATCTTTTCAGTTCTCTGGGCCTCAGTTTCCGCACAAGCAAAACTGGGATGCTACTACCTCCTTTCCAATAAGGCTGTTGGAGGGAGATCAACTTAGATAAATAACAGCTTGCTCACATAAAGCACTGAAATAATGTGAATCTATTTTCCTCCTAGGAAGGATTACATCATGCCAGGCCTCAGGACACCAACGCCCAAAGAGAGCCTCGGATGCTTCCTGACACATGTGACAGGAATTGATCGAGTGTCAGCTTCTGACTCAAAGAGAAAAGTAGCACGTAGTTCATTGTACTCTCAGGTGGTCAAGAACTATTTCTATCAAGTTGCCAGATTATTATTTGCAAGTATATTGAGTTGTGCCTAGTGAGGAAAAGACTTTTGAACAATTTGGGTTTATATGTGTGTATCTGTGTGACGTGAACTTGGTGAAGACGCTCAGCTGTTGTGCTCTGAAAGTCTTTCTGGGCACATTGCTGACTGTCAAATATATCACAGCTCCGGAAATAAGTTTTAAAAATATTTCACTGCTAGCAATGTGTACATATATTATGAAAAACAAACTCAGTTTCTCCTACTACACATACACTCCCAACACAGCACATTTCCATGACCCTTGATGTGTGTACCCATTCCCAAGCAATTCTACAGGTGATTCTCCAGTAGACACCAATGGCTGTCTTCCAATTCCATTCAGTTCTGATGTTGGTGTCAAATCTCCTAGGTTGTGGGTTCAGTCTCGCATGACTGCCTTGAACATCAGATGCCAGTTACAAGCACAGGTTGTGGCCTGATCCATCTGATTGACCAGCTGTAAACTGGGGTTCGTCTGACTCCCTCTTTCTGTGCAATTAGCTTGCTAGCATGGCCTACAGAATTCAGAGGAACACTTCCTCACATTTACCTGTTTATTACAAGGTGTATTAAAGAGTACAGATGAACAGCCAGATGGAAGAGACACACAAGGTGAGGTGTAGGACAAGGGTGCAGAGCTTCCATGTCTCTTCTGAGCACACCTCTCTCTAGAAACTTCTGTGTGTTTGGAAGTCTCCAGAACTCAGGCCTTCTGAGTATCTATGGAAGCTTTATTATGTGGGCATGACTGAGTGAATCATTGCCTATTTGTTTATCAACTCAACCTTTATCTTCTTTGTCCTCCCCAAGGGTCTGTGGGTGACATGGGACTGAAATTTTCAAATCTCTAATCACCTGTTTAGTTTCCCTGGCAACTAGCCTTGATCCTTAGACTAGGGACCCTCAGTCACAGTCATCTCATTAGGATACAAAACACATCACTCCAAGAGATCCCAAGGATTTTAGGAGCTTTATATCAGGAAAATGGGATGAAGATCAGATATATATTTCACACACAGTTGAAATTTTCCCCAATTGGTCAAAAATTTTAGCTTAATATATTCATTATAGCATAGCTCTTGTATGCATATTTAATACATGTTATGCTCATGAGTAGACCTTGGCCCACACAAAAACTCAGATGTGGTACAAATATTCATAACATATGGCCTCTGGAAATACCTATCCTGGAGATCTAAGCCAGTTTGGGAATAATTTGATGTAATCTGCTCTCTTGGATTGTCTATTATAATTGCCCTAACATTATATTTACTGATTAGTTTATTTGGATATAAATTAGGGTATTTTTTTCTTGGTAAGTATGATTTAGAATCCCAGGCTGATTTTACAGAGGAGATTAACTTATTCATTTCATTTTAATGGCCTTCTAGGACTCCAGTTCAATTGTCGATGAAATACAGTATTTCTCAGTAAGTTGATACCCAGATTTAATGAGTTTCTAGGGAGAATTATTACATAATGACTTAGACCAAGTCAGCAAACTTCATTTTAAAAACACCTATCATGTGGTATTTGTTTTCTTTCTTTTATTTTTTTATTTTAAAGAAAATAAAACAAACAAAACAGAACAAAGCGGATCAGAACATAACAATTCAAGTAGCAGAGGATTTCAAAACAAGAAATCAAGAAATCAACACTGGTTACCATAATGTCTTTTGTTTTCTTTGAAATAGTTGTCCATACCTTCACATGCAATAAATTAAAACAAAACAAAACAGTATAGAACCAATCAAAACAAAAGGATGAGGGCCTTCTGGGCCTTCAAAACCAGATAACAGGAAATCAATAATGGCTACCATAATGTCTCTTGTTTTCTTCAAAATAGCTATCCATACCTTCATACATATTGAAATGAAATAATAGAAAACAGATTAAAACAATCAAAACAAAGAATAAAAGCATTATTGGGCTTCAAAACAAGATGATAGGAAATCGGCAATGGCTAGCATAATGTCTCATTTTCTTCAATGTAGCTGTTCTTACCATCACACATAATAAAATCAATTCTTGTAAGCTCTTTTGAAGAAGTTCTAGGCATATATAAGCCTACACATGTACATCTATCCTTTCTGTATTAGAGGGAAAAATGAAACAAAACAAAACAAAAGACAAGAAAAACAAGAAACAGCCTGGCATGGTGGTGCATGCCTTTAATCCCAACACTCGGGAGGCTAAGGTAGGAGAAGTGTTGTGAGTTCAAGGCCAGCTTGGGCTACAGTATGAGTGTAAGGCTGACCTGAGTTACATAGTGTGACCCTACCCCAAAAAAAGCTAGGGCCGGGAGTTTGGCTCAGTGGCTTAAGTGCCTGCCTGGCAGGCGTGAGGTTGTAAGTTCAATCCCTTGTTCCACAAAAAAAAAAAAACAAAAAACAAACAAGAAACAAGAGTCAAATAGAGAACAATAACAAAGAGCCCAAAATAATAACAATATAGGCTTTCAAAACAAGGTGGTAGGAACATGGCAAAATTTGTTGTTTTACATAGTTATCTACAAAAGTTTTACTCAAATTACCTGATATAGACATGCAAAATTGATCAAATCCTACGAATGTTAACTGTTTTGTTCCAAGAACTAGTAGAATTAGTAGTGCAATCATCTTAGTACTCTTAAATGTATATATACAAATTTATATCACTCTATTCTTTTTCCTTTCTTCTTTCTCCTTTTCCCTATTTGTGTTATTTTTTCCTCTTTGAGCAGTTTCTTAGCCTTTCACAATATTTATTGAAGGTTTTGTATCTTATTTACCCTTTCAGTTTCTTATACTAGGGAGACAATATGGTATTTACACATGTGAGTTTGACTAATTTCACTTATAAGTATGGTCTCAAGTCGCATCCATTTACCTATAAAAGCTTCAATGCGATCTTTCTTTATAGCTGAGTAGTACTCCTTTGTATAAAAATGCCACATCTTGGGCCAGAGATTTAGTTCAGTGGTTTAAGTGCTTGCCTGGTAAGCACAAGGTCCTGAGTTCGATCTCTGGTACCAAAAAGGAAGCAAGAAAGCAAGAAAGAAAAGACCACATCTTTTTTATCCATTCCTCAGTTGATGGGTATTTGGGTTGTTTCCAAGATTTAGCTATTACAAATTGTGTTGCTATAAACATGGGTGCACATATATCACTGTAGTATAATGATTTCAGACCTTCTGGGAATATGCCCAGAAGCAGAATAGCTGGGTCAAATGGGACCTCCAGTCCCAGCTTTTCAAGGAAACTCCACACTGATTTCCACAGTGGTTGCATCAGTCTATACTCACACCAACAGTGTAGAAGAGTTCCTTTTTCCCCACAGCCTCTCCAGCATTTGCTATTGGTGGTTTTCTTGATCCTGGCCATTCTTTCTGGAGTGAGATGGAATCTCAGTGTTGTTTTAATTTGCATTTCCCGAACGACCATTGATGTTGAACATTTTTTCATATATTTATTTGCCATTTGTATTTCTTCCTCTGAGAAGTGTGTATTCACTTCAGATGCCCATTTTTGGATTGGGTCCTTGAATTTTAGGGGCCTGATTTCTTTTAATTCTTTATACATTTTAGATAGAAGTCCTTTGTCTGGTGGACAATTGGCTAAGATATTTTCCAGTTTGTGGGTTTTCTTTTTACTCTGTTGGAGATTTCCTTTGACATGCAAGGACCTTTTAGTAAGATGAGATCCCAGTTGTTGATTCTGGGAAGTATTTTCTGTGCAGTTTGATTTTTGTTCATGAACTCTCTGCCTACTCCTATGTCTTCAATATTTCTACCTACTTTGTCTTCCAGCAGATTTAGCGTTTCTGTTTTAATATTTAGATCTTTGATCCATTTTGACTTTATTTTAGTGCATGGTGATAGGTATGGGTCTAGTTTTAGTTTTTGACATATGGAAAGCCAGTTTTTCCAGGACCACTTATTAAAGAGGCTACCTTTCTTCCAGTGAACATGTTTGGCCCCTTTATCAAAGATAAGGTGGCTGAGTGTGTTTGTAGTTGTAGTTGTATCTTCTAATCTATTCCATTGATCTTCAGGTCTGGTTTTATTCTAGTACCATGCTGATTTTATTACGGTAGCTTTGTAGTATAACTTCAAGTCAGGGATTGCGTTGCCTCCTGCCTTGCCGTTGTTGCCCAGAATTGCCTTTGCTATTCTAGGTCTCTTCTGGTTCCAGATGAATTTCAGGAATGATTTCTCTAAATCTGTGAGATATGCTAATGGTGTTTTGATTGGAATTGCATTAAATCTGTATAACAATTTTGGGAGAATGGCCATTTTCACAATGTTTGTTCTTCCTATCCATGAACAAGGAATGTCTTTCCATTTTCTGAGATCCTCTTCGATTTCTTTTTTCAGAGTACTGTAATTTTCACTAAATAGATGTTTTACTTGCTTTGTTAGGTTGATTCCTAAGTATTTCAGTTTTTTGGATGCTATTGTGAAGGGTGTGGCTTTTCTTATTTCTCTCTCAGTGAGTTTGTTGCTTGTGCACAGGAATGCTATTGATTTTTGAGTGTTGACTTTGTACCCAACTACATTACTGAATTTGGTTATTACATCTAGAAAACTTTCAATGGAGTTTTGGGGGTCTTCTATGTAGAGTATCATGTCATCTGCAAATAATGATAATTTCACTTCTTCCTTTCCTATTCTTATTCCTTTTATTTCTCTCTCTCTTGTCTTATTGCTCTGGCTAATGTTTCCAGCACTATATTGAACAGGAGTGGCAATAGTGGACAGCCTTGTCTTGTTCCTGATTTTAAAGTGAAAGCTTTTAGTTTTTGACCATTTAATATGATGGCTGTTGGTTTGCCATAGATGGGTCTTTTTCAGATTGAGATAAAGACTATCTATTCCGATTTTCTGTAGGGTTCTTATCATGAATGAGTGCTGGACTTTATCAAAAGCTTTTTCTGCATCTATTGAAACGATCATGTGATTCTTCTCTTTGGCTCTATTGCTATGATGTATTACGCTTATTGATTTGCACATGTTGAACCATCCCTGCATTCCTGGAATAAATTCTACTTTGTCATGCTGTATAATTTTCTTGATGACTTGCTGCATTCTATTTGCCAGTATTTTATTGAGGATTTTTGCATCTATGTTCATTAGGGAGGTTGGCCTGTAGTTTTCTTTTTTGGTTGGATCTTTCTCTGGTTTTGGTATGAGGGTAATGCTTGCTTCCAGGAATGAGTTAGGAAGAATTGCTTCCCTTTCAATTTCATTGAAGAGTTTGAGGAGTGCTGGCATTAAGTCTTCCTTGAATTTCTTGTAGAATTCAGCTATGAATCCATCAGGACCTGGATTCTTTGTTGATAAGGTTCTAATTACCTTTTCAATTCATTAACTGAAATTGGGTTATTCAGTAGTTTTACACCTTCTTGTATCAGCTTTGGTAATTCATGTTTCTAGGAATTTGTCCATTTCTTCTGTGTTATCAAACCTATGAGTATAAAGGTTTTTGAAGTAGTTATTGATGATCCTCTGTATTTCCACAGGGTCTGTAGTGATTTTGCCCTTTTCATTCCTTATTGCATGAATTTGAGTTTTTCTTTCCTTTTTTAAATAAGATTGGCTAGTGGCTTATCAATTTTATTTATTCTTTCAAAGAACCAACTCTTTGATTCATTAATTCTTTGTATAATTTTCTTAGTCTCTATTGTGTTAATTTCTGCTCTGATCTTTATAATTTCCTCCCTTCTTTTGGCTTTAGATTTGACTTGCTCTTCTTTTTCTAGATGTTTGAGGTGTAGCATCAGGTTGTTTATTTGTGTTTGTGCTGTTTTCCTGATGTGGGAATTCATTGCAATAAATTTCCCTCTGAGCACTACTTTCACTGCATCCCATAGGTTCCAGTAAGTTGTATTTGTATATTCATTTGCTTGTAGATATTTTTTAACTTCTTCTTTAATTTCTTCTGTGATCATTGATTGTTCAGGAGTGTATTATTTATTTATTTATTTATTTATTTAAGTGAAGGAAAAAAAGACATATATAACAAAGACAATAAGCAAAAGAGACAAACAAACAACTAGAGTAAATGCACAACAGTAACATTGCAGGTTTACAAAACAGGATGATGGAAATTTGACAATGGTTGCAATATTGTGTATCGTTATCTTTAAAATGGTTACTTACATTCACAGATATAGACATGTAAAACTGATCTAATCATATGAGTATTAATTGTTCTTTCTCAGTAAAGAATACATTCAGCAGTGTGTTCATTTTAGTTATCTTACATATACATATATACAGATTTATATCTTTTCCTTTTCCCTTTTCTCCTTCCTCCTTTTCCCTTCCCAATTACTTTTGCTCTTCGAGCTGTTTTTTACCCTTACATAGTATTTATTATAGATTTTGGATCATATATACTTTTTCAGTTTCTTGCACGAGGGAGACAATACGGTATTTACACAAGTGGGTTTGAATTATCTCACTTATGAGTATGGTCTCAAGTCATGACCATTTACTTATAAAAGTCTCAATACAATCTTTCTTAATAGCTGAGTAGTACTCCATTGTATAAAAATACCACATCTTTTTTATCCATTCTTTGATTGATGGGCACTTGGGTTGTTTCCAAGATCTGGCTATTACAAATTGGGTTGCTATAAACATGGGTGCACAGATATTAGGAGGGTATTATTTAATTTCCATGTGTTTATGGGGTTTTTGCAGTTTCTTTTGTCATTAATTTCCAGTTTTATGGCACTATGATTAGATAATATGCATAGGATAATTTTGATTCTTTTGCATTTACTTAAGCATGTCCTAAGGACTAGCATATGGTCTATTTTAGAGAATGTCCCATGTGAAGCTGAGACTAATGTATATTCTGATGTTGTTGGGTGGGACACTCTGTACATATCTACTAAGTCCATTTGTTCACAAGTTTGATTCAGTTCTGTTATTTCTTTGCTGATTTTCTGCCTAGTTGATCTATCTCTTAGTGTCAATGGGGTGTTAAGGTCTCCAGTTATAGTTGTGTTATTGCTTATTTGATTTTTCATTTTTATTAATATTTGTTTTATATAGCTGGGTGCTTTCATATTTGGTGCATATATATTTCAGATTGTTGTCTCTTTCTCTTGAAGCTTTCCCCTAACCAATATGTAGTGACCTTCTTTATCTCTTTTGATCATTCTTGGTTTGAAGTCCACATTGTCTTCAAACAGAATAGCTACCCCTGTTTTTTGGGGGGTTCTTGTTGCAAGAAGTATTGTTTTCCATCCTTTGATTTTCAGTATATGAATTTCCTTTTGGGTTAGATGGGTTTCTTATATACAGCATATGGTTGGACGCTGTTTCTTGATCCATTCTGCCAGTCTGTTTCTTTTGATTGGTGAATTGAGGCCACTTACATTAATAGTTATATGTGATATGCATTGGTTTATTTTTGTCATGTTATCTTTCTGCTGTTGGTTCTTTACCTTTCCCCTCTGTTTAATTGTTTGCCCTGCTTGGTGGTTTTTTTCTGTTGGTGTTCTTGAAGTCATAGTTACTTTTCTGTCTATGTAGAATATCTTTCGGTATTCTTTGCAGGGTTGGTTTGGTGGTCATGAAGTTCTTCAGCTGTTCTATATTGTGGAAGCATTGTATTTCTCCATCAGTTTTGAAGGGTAATTTTGTAGGGTACATCAATCTGGATTGGAAGTCATTTTCCTTTAGGATTGAAATACTTCACTCCATGCTCTTCTTGACTTCAATGTTTGTGTTGAGAAGTCTACTGTGATTCTGATGGGCTTTCCTTTATAGGTGATTTGTTTCTTTTCTCTAACAGCTTTTTAAAATTTTTTTATCTTATTTCATTTTTTTGGTACCAGGGATTGAACTCACAACCTTGTGCCTGCCAGGCAGGCACTTGCACCACTGAGCTAAACCCCCAGACCTTCTAACAGCTTTTAGTATTTAGGTCTTATGTTGAATTTCTGGGATGTTTAATTATTATATGTCTGGGTAGATTTATTTTGCTTATGACTAATTGGAGTTCTATATGCTTCACTTGTCTGTATATCAGTTTCCTTTCACATGTTTGGAAATTTTTCAGCTATTACTTCTGTAAATAGCCTTTTGATATCATTTGTGTTGTCATCTTCTTTTTCATTTATACCTATTAATCTTATATTGCTTTTCTTTGCATCATCCTGTAATTGTTGAATTGTTATTTCCTGATTCCTTGTTATTTTTAAAAGATCTTTCCTTTCCTGTTCACTAGCTATAATCTTATCTTCTAGGTCTGAAAGTCTATCTTCACATTTATTGAGATGGTTTCACCTGCTTTTGATGGAATTTTTGATTTTCTGGATAGCTCTTTGAATCTATTTCATGCATTCTAATTGTTTCTTATATTGTTCATTCAAGGTTTCCATCATTTTGCCATGCTCCTCTACTTTTTTAACTATGTCTTCTTTAGATGTGTTCAGTATTTGTTTCATTATGTTTATCATTTCTTCTTTTACCTGGGAGATTATTTCTGATCTGAATCCCTTTATAGCTTCATGGAGTTGTTTCTTTACTTCAGTTGCTATCATTTCAGAAGTTTCAGGTTTATGGCTTATATTTTCTTCCACGTTCATGTCTCCTAGACTTGTTTGGGATGGGCTTGAGGCTTGAGATTGCAGTTTGCTCTTTTGTTTTGTCATTTTCCTGTATTTCCCTAGGGCAGCTGAATGCAAAGTCTCAGTTGTTTTTTGGATTGATGATTACTGTCCATACTGCAGGGAGTTTTCTCAGTTGAGTGAGGAATGATAGGCAGGTCTTACTAGCTCCCTGGTGGCATTCAAAGACTCCCCAAATTGGGGGAGTATGCAGGGTGAACTTTCAGTGTACCCCACGTGGCTCACTGAGGTCACTAGGCAGGGCCCTGCTGCTTGAGGTCACTAGGCAGGGCCCTACTAGGTTCTAAGTGGTGTGCCAAGGCTGAATGGTAAATTGAGTACACTGGGAAGGCCTTCAGTTCATGTTCACGGTGCCTCAAAGTTCCCAAGCTGTTTGAGGTCTCTGGGTGGGACCCTACCAAGTTCGGCATAACATACTAAGGCTGTACAGCTAGGTAGAGTTTGCTGTGGAGGCCTTCAGCTCGAGACACTCAGCATGGTGGCTCCTCAGTGACCTGGGGGACACTGGGCGGGACCCAGCCAGGTTCCAAGCAAGGTCCCATCCACTGCACAGCTAGTTATAGTTCACTGTGGAGGCCTTCAGCTCATGCCACCTCATGTGGTATTTATTTTCTTGGGTCATGTATTCCCTACCATTATATTTTATCTCTGGTATATACATTTCTCTAGAATAAATAGACCATTCATGATAATTACATATATTGTAACACCTATACACTAGAATAGGGTCCAGCAGGAGCCTCCAAACTGTACCTAGAAGATGGTTTAGCACATACATGTAAAACCAGTTATTCCACTTGATCATTGACCCAGTGAGACCATATGTCAAAATGCAGGACAAGAGCCTATGCAGATATAATAATAATTGTAGTAAATAAGAAATGCAAAATTTCACTAAAGCCAAGATCGAGCCATTCAATAATCTAGATCCTTTCACTTTCCTGCTTGTTTATGTTGCTAATCATAACAGCACCAAACAATTCATTATTTATTTGTTTTTCAAGATGACAGTGAAAGAGTACAGCATTCCAGGAAGAAAGACAGCAAGACACAGAGACCTAGCAATAAGATACAGCACGGAAAACTCATGGAAACAAGCCCAGGACTGCTTCTCCAGGGGTATGTAGGCCCTTGGGAAGGCTAATTCCCTCATTAGTCAGTGGATACCCTCGTTAGTCAGTGGATGGAAAAAGTCAAAGACTGCAGGGGTGTTTGCCTCTTTATAAGGGCAGCAGGAAGCTATTGAATAGTATTAAGAAGTCACATGATGATATTTATATTTTTATAAATTTTTGTCTAGCTGCAGGATAGAGAATAGAAGGTTAGAAGAATGGGAAGGAGGGAGAAGCAACCCAAGGTTTTGACTTGAGCAACTGAGGGTCTGAGGCCATTTGCTAAGAAGGAAAGCAGTACTGAAGCACAAACAGGATTTTTGTTTATTGTGTTGTTATTTGTTTTGGGAAATGGAGGAATCAGTGATGATTTTAGTTTGAGACACACTAAATGTGGAGAGCCTGGGACACATTGTGCAGCCATAAAATACCACAGACTGTGTAGCTTAAACAACAGACATGCATTTCTTGCAGTTCTGGAGGCTGGGGAAGCCAAGATCAAGGTGCTATTAAGGTTGGTTTCATCTCTTTTTTCTCTTGGCTTGTAGGTAACTGCCTACAAGTTCTCACACAGTTACAGAGAGAGAAGGATCAGAGATTTCTGATTTTTTGATGTCTCTTTTTACAGGACACTAATCCTATTGGGTTAGGGCCACATCCTTAAACCTCATTAATCTTAGTTACTTGATTAAAAGTTCCATCTCCAAATTCAGACACAGTGGAGTTGGACTTCAATATATAAATGGGGGATAAATATTCGGTCCATAACATACATACTAGCAGAGATATCATCCAGAGTCAGGGTAACGGTGAAGCTTGGAGGCAGGGCTAGGAAGGAAGTCTTGATTTGACAATCATTGGTATAAAATTGGCCACTTGATACCCTGGGAGTGTGCTGAAAGTTTCTAGGTAGTGAGGATACCAAAGAGAGAAAAGAGGCTATTTGGCATGCAACCTGAAGTTAGAGAAGGAGAAGAGGGCAAAGGGGACTGAGAAGGAATAGCAAAAGTTGGCAAGAAACTGGAAGAATGTGGTAACAGAGTAGCCAGGGGCAAACCTGAACACCATGTGAGTAGTGAGTGTTAAGTAAGCAACTCATGTCACTAAGAGAGGATTTTGGAGTTCTCCTCTTTTTGTTACTATTAGCAGCAGGATCAGAGGGGTTTACACTGATCAGATTTGGACAGTGCCAGACATTGATGAGGCTGTAAAACCCCTAATGAAAAATTTATTTTAAAACATAAGAGGAAAGCACTAGAATATATAAAACTTTTTAACTGGGACCCACTACGTGCTAGAGGTTTACTATTTTAAACACTTTATAAACATTAACCCATTCAGTTCTCACAATAGCCCCATGAGATTATACTTAACTAAGTTAACATTTAAAGGCAGAGTTGACTCTATGGGCATATAGAAAGCATTATAGATACACATCAGCTATTTTTAGTCTCATGATTATTCTACAGATGAGAAACAAAATGGCAGTGGGCATAAATATGTTGCATCAGGCAACTTGGCAGGTGGTAAAATTGAAATTTGAAGCTACCATGTCATCCAGTCTCATATCTCAAACTCTTAACCTTGACATTAGAAGGTGATTGGATTCCCTTTTCCACCAAAATGAAGTCAGTTCAGCTATTTCATTTAAAATAAAATGACCATGCTCACACAAGGCAGCCCATGACGGTTTGGCGTCTATACAAAAGCACTTTAGGATGAAGCAGGCACAGCAGTGTGGAAGGTGGGCTGCAGGCAGAGCAAATCAAGCTGTGGTTAAAAACACTTGGCTGTGAGATGCCTCTGTGCAGCAGTGATCTCCAGACCAGAATACCTGGTACAGGTGGGGAAAGGTAACTGTGTGTCTAAAGGGATGGGGATCCCCAACATAAAACTAAGTCAGGGCATTAAAAAGAAATTATTCCCAGTTTCTACCATTAACATTTTAAAAAGGAAAGCAAATAGAAAGAAAGGAGATGAAAGTAGACAATATTGAGTGCTAGGCACTCTGCAGTATCTTAATATATTTTAGCTCATGGAATCATGATGACAGATTGAGAAGCTCATATCATTCTGATTTTAAAGAGAAGAAAACTGAAATTCAGTAGTAGTTCAGTGACTTATCTAGGGACTTCCAATCTGCAAGTGGTAAGCCAGGATTTGAACCTAAGTCAGCTGAACCTTGAAAGCTACACTCTTCTAATTATGCAGACTGCACATAATCAAAACTTTCTTCTCAATTATGTCCTTCTTCCTGTCTTGAGCCTTGGGAAGCCCTGTTCTTACTTTTCAAAGAAAACCACCTTGTAAAACTACAAACTTCACATTGCCATTTTTCTTTGCTTTCTCTTCTCTTCTCTTTTCTTATTTTTCCTTCCTTCCTTCTTCCTCCTTTCCTTCCCTTCTTCCTGCCTTCCTTTCTTATTTTTCTCCTTGTTTTTTTTTTCAGTCATAACATTATGATCTTATCAAAAGGGTAAACAAATCACTAAATTTTTAAAGACCTCAAATATCAGTGTCTTATGATGGTTCATAAAGATGCTTTCACTACTAAGCCTTAAATGAGAAAAATAAAAGCAATGTGCTTAGCTTCCCCATTAACTAAACTAAACTGACTTGGTAACAGTACCTTTGCCCTGCCCCTTAGTCCCCAGCTTTTCAGCTTCTTCCCTGCCCCCTTAACTTCTTTGCTCTCAGAACTGCTGCAGCAATGGATGCCATGTTTTGTGTTTGTCTATTTTCACCCTAGTTCTTCCTCCTCTTTTTGTTACTACTTTCAATACCTGGTCAAATATAAGGAAATTTCTAAATGTCTTTGTAATTGCAACTGTAGCCTGAACAGGCAGGATTTTTGCAGGCAGGGAGAAGGTAAAAATATAGCTATTCTGAAATATTTTCTCTGAAGAGTGAAAATTCTGCCTGCTGAGGTAACTCACATCAACCATGATTCTGCTTTATACACAAGCGTGATTATAAAAATCAAACTGACTCCATAACCTGTTCACTCTTTTGTAGAAAGCCACTTGCTCGTATCAGAAGAGTGTATTGAATAGAATCAAAGTGAAATTATTCTTATGACTTACACAAAGACTTTTAGACAAAAGAATTTTTTCTAGGTTTATTTAGTAAGCTTTTTAAAGAAGAAACTTCATATAGCATTCATTCCTATTGAATAATTATAGAACCCAAAAGAGCTCCCATCCCCCAAGTGTCACCCTGCCAACATATAACAAAGCATAACTCAGAGAAAGTGGGATCAGCCAGAATCCCAGGTGATTTTACCTCTGCAAGGGAGATTTTTCTGACATTACCCAGGGAACCCAACTCTTCTACCTCTGGGCTCAATCCTTCTTGACCTTCACTTGCAGTGCCCTTCCCCCATTCCATCTGTTTCCTCCTAAAGGACTCTAAAAGACCTTTATAGACTATTTTTAGTACAGCAAGAGAAAACACAGCCTCACAAAATGGATATAAACTTGGCAACTATCCTAATATTGATTGTTTGACAGTTGATCTATGTCCCACCCAACATTTCTCTTCCTGTCACAAAAGCAGGGTTTTTTCAATCACTTCCAAATAATTTTCCAAGTGGAAAAACTTGGGATTTTTCTACCAGACCATGGGAAAAGTTATCAGCTTCTTCTCACCCCCTCTATCCCTTAGTGCAGTCAGTTTCCACTTGGTTTCCTACAATCTGTGGTATGCAGGACCCAGCTTGTGCTGTCTCTAAAGAGTTTAATGCAAAATTTTCAGGAATTTTTCTGGTCAAGTTTTAAAAGTTATTAATAAAAGTTCAACGACACAAACTTAAAATTAAGAAAACTATATAAAAATGAAAGTAATAAATAGTCAAAATTTATCACTTTCTGCCAGGCGTGGTGGCGCACGCCTTTAATCCAGCACTCGGGAGGCTGAGGTAGGAGGAGTGTTGTGAGTTGGAGGCCGGCCTGAGCTACACAGTGCGACCCTGCCTCAAAAATCCAGGGCTGGGAGTTTGGCTCAGTGGCTTATGTGCCTGCCTGACAAGTACGAGGTTGTGAGTTCAATCCCCGGTGCCACCAAAAAAAAATCACTTTCTAATTATTGTATTACATTGTACTACTTTATATGAGTGGAAGACTTTTTATGTCCATTGTGTCTGTACAGTGAGAATAGTACATAATCATTGGCCACTGTGTATCCCTTTTCTAGTCTGTGCTCAGTGACATCACATTGGTAGTTTGAAATATTTTGTATAGGAGTATTTACCCCACTTCTAGAAGTTAGGTCCCCCATCATACTTCCTAAAGCCAGTTTTGAAGTACCCATCAGCACACTGTTGTGCAGCACCATGGGAAACCCAGCTAACCCTTCCGAAAGCCTGAAGAAAAGCAGAGCCTTGCATACAAATGCCAGTGGCAACTCTGAGTCATCGCTTCAGCAGGGCTCTCAGCACTGCTCTGTGATTGTACTGTGTTTCTCTGGTCAGTTCTCTCCTCCCACTCCAGTTGCCATTTTTCCTCACCTTCTTCATTTCTTTCCACCATTTAATCCTGTCCTTCTCTCCCCCTTACTCTTAGAAGACAAACTCAATTCATACTTTATAGAGAAAACAGAAGATACCCGAGGAGCATTCCCTCAACTTCCTGACTCCTAACCTGTAAGCTGACCTGAGTAAGTACTCTCTTTTTCTTATTACAGTGAAAGAGATGCCTCTCATAAGCCCTGCTCACAGACTCTTCTGCCCCTTAGGAACTTCGCTGTCATTCCTTACCTTGTCTCATTTCCTTTGCCTTTCCTCCTCAGTGGTCACCTGTCTATCCAGTATTTTAACTTATACAGTTCTCTCCCATCTAAGCGACAAAACTTTCCCAATCCTATATCCTTCTGTAGTTACCCTCCTACCTTCTTCCTTCCCTTCAGAGCCTGTCTGTATTCTTCTACTTCTTTTTCTCCTACTCCTTCTTCACACTGGTTTTCTACCCAGTGCCACCAAAGCACACTTGCTAAAACCACTGATGGTCTTCACCTTACTAAATCCAATGGATACTCCTTGGGATTTATTTGATTTTTCTCCAACATTTGAATGGGTTTGACCTCTACATTTTGATCATTCCTTTGACATTCTTTCTTCCCTTGATTTCTGCAGATACCACCTTCTATTGTTTATTCATGTTTCCTATTCTCAAATTTATATGACCACCACTTTTCAATCTATTATACAGTAGTCTTTCTTCTTTCTTTAGGAACAAAGGAACAGTATAGAAAATCAAATTTCTTTGATAAAATCTAGTACCAATTTTTCTGTATCACTACTCTTCCTGTGATTAACATCAGCATCACCTGCCCACTAGCTCTTCCAGATATTAACCTACTAAGAGGAAGGGGGAAAATATTCTAAAATGTATCTGTAATATTAGAAAGTAGTAGAAGCAAGGAAAGAAAGTAACATTTATACTAAAATGTCAGGCATTATATTAGACATATTTACATGCATTTATTCCATCTAATCCTCTTGGTTATACTGTGAGGTAATTGTTATCAACCTTATTTTACAGATGATGAAATTTCTACGCAGTCCATAAACCCTGTCCCCAGCTTGAGTGGGTCTTTAACTGCATGTAAGATGGAAATCAAATGTGGGCTGGTTCTTGAACCTGCTGACAACAGTCACCATGGTGCACCCTCTTCTTTAGCACCCACCCTACCCCCAGTCGGGAAAAGTTCAGTACTAGCTTCCAGGATGTTACCAATCAGCTGAGGGTTCTTGCTCAACTCTTAGAGAAATCATACATTTATAAAATGTAGATCCTTTAGGGTTAACAGGATTTTAAATGTCAGTGGCTAACATCTCTTTTAGTATTAGTGGCCTTCCTTACTGCTCAAAGCCAGGAGCTAGTGGTCCATTCTCAGGAACTCTTCAACCTACCAGAGAAGGCTGCTTCTAACTATTCTTCATTGTTTTCCATCACCCTCTACTGCTAGTGCCTTCAGTGTTACCAGCTATGGCTGCTGGGCATTTTCAGCACCAGTGGCCTTCAATGTCACAGGTTTCTAAAGTACCAGCTTGGCATGCTCTCCTCAAGATAGAAACCATGAATAAGCAAGTGTGTATGTCATTGAGAAGTTTCTCTTTAGGGCTTAAGGCTGCAACATAGTAGGAAGAGTGCATGGACTGCACCTACTAAGACCATGAGAAAGTTGCATATAAAGGAAAAAGGCAAGTCCTCATAGCGCAGTGTCAGAGTTTCTGTTTGGTCACAGGTAGGGGAGGGGCCCCTCTTGGACCTGAATGAGGAGTGCAGCAGAAGGTCTGAATCATCCAGAGAGGCTGCAGGGTGAAATCATCTAGGATAGGTGAACTGAAACCTGCTGCAGCCAAAGTATATAATTATCTCCAGGAGCAACCATGGGGCATCTGATATTGCTGAGTTAACTGCAAGGTATTTGAAGCAGCCAGGGAATAAAAGTACTGTACCTTTTGGAGAGAATTGGGCTCTTCTCTTCTGTCTTACCACCAAGTGGCAGAGGTGGTTTAAATTACTCCTAGGATAGTGCTCTTTTGAGAGACGGCATACCTCATCTGTTTCTTGTTTATAGGGATTCTGTGAAAAATATTCAAGGCTCCCTAAAGTGTGCTAACTTGAGGGAGAAATGTCCTATATTTGTTTGTAAGCAGTGGGTTGGTGGCCCAGCTGGCTGATCTCCAGGCAAGACTTCTCAGCATGGCAATATGTCATAGAGGATATCGCAGGCCAGGGTATGTTTTCAGTTCTACAGACAGAGAAACTCTATTCTTGCCAACACACTCAGAATTAAATAATGTCTAAGGATAGATTCATACCATCTGATCTCAACTGGTATACAAAGAAGAGTGCTAGTTTATACAACTATCAAAACTCTAGTATTCATTCACTGATATATCCCAAGCCTATGTAAATAT